>SJYC01019876.1:0-25690 GCA_006408675.1 Madoqua kirkii
GTAATAGGAGATCCTGAGTGCATTTTAGGAGAACCTGTTTTAGCAGAATGATAGAGGCAAAAATCTAGACTGCTGTAGTTAGAGGAGTGAGTTGGAGGTGAGATGAAACCTTTCATTATAGAAGTTTGACCTTAAAGATGAGACAAAAAGAAATGTTGTTAACTGGTGCAGGATGTAGAATGGAGAGAATTTCTATTTTTATTTTTTGGCTGTGCTGCATGGCTCACAGGATCTTCGTTCTCTGATCAGTGTTCAAATCTGCACCCTCGGCAGCGAAAGCACAGAATCCTAAGCAGGGAATTTCTGCGATTTCCATGTTTACATCAGAGAGGCTTGAGGATATTTAAACACTAATAGAAGAATCAGAGAGATCTTGCAGTATATGAAAAAAGAAAAAGATTCAGGGGGATAATCAGTCATGCCATTTTCCAGAGAAAAGTGATGGTGATGAGATTGAAAACATAGACAGAGGTACTGACCTCAGGCAAGCGGCTGCGTTTCTACTTTAACCAAGGAGAAACACTGTTAGCTTAGTTCGGTATATATGGCAAATTTGATTATTTGGTGGCAAGTGACAGGAACACTTGTGCATGTGTGTATATACATATTTTATATATAAATATATATAATTCTTGTGCTTTCTCTTAAATGGTGATATTGTCTGCTCAGTAAAGAATCTGCCTGCAGTGCAGGAGACCCAGGTTTGATCCCAGGTGGGGAACATCCTCTGGAGAAAAGAATGACAACTATACACACTGTTAAATTGTAAGAAGTGCACATTAAGATTTGAGGTTAGATTAGCAGGTCAAAGCAAAGGAAGAAGACTGAATTGACCAGACAAATATAGACGTATGTTTTGACATTGTTGAGCACGCATCACTGTTGGTTACCATGAACTTATGGGTATCCAATCTCCTTTCCTTGACTGCCCACCTTTATTTCGTTTTGCATTTTATCAAAGTATTCAGCTGAAATGTAACACGAAGTCAGTGAAGGAAATAAACTTTTGTGTCTATTTACAGTCTGCATGGTGTTCTGCCCATTCACTGTATATAATAACATTTTGAAATTCCCTGGAGCCACTCCTGATGTAATTGAATATGAACAAATGTAAACTTGGAGGAAATCCACTTTCTAGGGCTGGGGAAAGTTATTTACAAAGCTGTCTTTATCTAAAGTAGAGAACTGCTTCAGCATGCGGATTCTGGGGGAAGCTTCTGTCCACTGATCACTGCTAAAGCCAGGCTCTGGGAAAGCCACACTCACCCCCTACCAGAGTTGAAGGCAGCAAAAGCCTGCCCAGAGCATAGCGTAAGAGGGACGAATCCCGCTCCTTCTGCAACGTCTCGCCAGCGCCCTCTACTGATAAAATTTAACACTGTGTCGTCCGACAAAGGGGAAAAAAATGTTTAAAGGGACCAGCTCCGTTTTCATATAGCAAGAAATGCATTATGAATTTGGCCTTGAAAAGAAATAGATTGTTAACCGGAAAGAAAGCATAAAGCTATATGATAGTTTATTTTACTATCTGGGAGGTTAAGGGACTTACCTAAGTTTACACAATGAGGTAATGGGACCAGGTTCTCCCAAGTCTTCCAAAGCCCGATCCAGTGTAAAAAATATATATATTATACCACGAGTTCATCCAACTTAAAGTTGTTTTTCCCCTCCAAATTATGTTCTCCTGAAAGGATTTTTTCTCTCTTTAAAGTGATAATAACAAAAATAATGGCTGTATGCACTGGGCAGAAACAATGTACTCAACGGAACCTGGTGAAAAAGTCAAATTATCCTTATTTTAACAGATGAAAAAATGTAGGCTTAGGGAGGTCAAGTGATTTGCTTAATGTAAGACACTAAGTGACAGGGTTGTTTTCTGATTCCCAAGCCTGACTTCTATTTAACCTTTATGCTGCTGCTGCTGCTAAGTCACTTCAGTCGTGTCCGACTGTTTGCGACCCCATAGACTGCAGCCCACCAGGCTCCTCTGTCCACCCAGGCAAGAGTATTGGAGCGGGGTGCCATTGCCTTCTCCGAACCTTTATGCTAGTTGAGTCAAATATTTTTTTCATTACAGTCTAGAAATTCTTACTTATGTGGAATGAGGTTGTTCCTAGGGATTAGGGGAAAGGAGATAATTATGGAACAATTACTGGAAGAAAGCGCCATCTCTAAAGTGAAAAGTACACCTGCATACTTGGAGCGCTCACTTGCATGCTCAGGGTTGGAAATCTGAGATGTGGGCTTCCCAGGTGTTAGTGGTAAAGAACCTGCCTGCCAATGCAGGAGTTGCAAGAGAGGCTGGTTTGATTCCTGGGTCCGGAAGATCCCCTGGAGAAGGAAATGGCAACCCACTCCCATATTCTTGCCTAGAAAATCTCATGGACAGAGGAGCCTGTTGGGCTACAGTCCACAGAGTTGCAAACAGTTTGACACGATTGAAGCGACTTAGAACAAGCATAGTCTGAGGTGGAGGCGTTGTTGACAGGTGTCATTGGGGGAAATAATGTTTCTTTTGAAAGCTGGGAAGAAACTAGAAGGCAATGGGCAACTGGGATATTGGGCTAGGACTGCAAGGGGGCAGGAAGTCTTTACAGATCATCAATGCTTCTTTCACAGCTGGTTAAAAATACAGCTTTCTGCTTACTCCCTTCCCCTGTGCTGATCCTGTGCTAAGTTGATAGAATGTGTGTGTGTACATGTGGGTGTCAGTATTTCTTCTCCCTGCTTCTGCAGTCTGGGGTTCAGGAGACACTAAGTTAGCCCAGCCCCTCATTTTACAGATGAGAAGCTGAAAGCCCAGAGAGCAGACAAGATTTACTGCGCACAGTGGAGGGAGAGAGGAAACTTGGCATTCTCCTCCTCTATTTCGGGCCTCACAGACACAGATGCTAATGAATAGGATACAAATTCTGCTGAATTGTAGAGTTTCTTCTCTGCTTTTTTGGCTTGCTCTTTTAGCTGTATACTATAAATTATATTTTTATATTTGGAAGTGGGTAGCTATGTCATTTAAATGAAGAGAAGGGTATGGATCTTGAGTAATGACTGTGGTTTTATAATGCCACCACTAATCACATCTTTTAGTGCAGAAGGGCCTGTAAAATTTCCCCAAGTTATTCTGAATACATGCAATATAGATACAACCTTTTTCATAGAGCATAACCACTCAAATGTGGTTTCTTTTGAGTCCTTGGGTAGACAATAAATTTTTAGTGAGATGAATGAATTATCACTTGAGGTTGGGAAAGGCACACTTTAATATTCTTGAATCAGCTATGTTTAAATCAATCAGTCCAGTAAAGGCAGATCTCCAGTTCAGTACTGATTGGCAGACTCAGATTGGCTGCTTCTGGGCCTCTAAATTTCTTTGTGCATGTTTGCTCAGGGAATGCAAAGACATTTTCTTGTGAATTTATAGAAAAAAATGCATAAATATTGGTAACCATATTTACAACGCTGCTAAGCTGCTAAGTCACTTCAGTCGTGTCCGACTCTGTGCGACTCCATAGACAGCAGCCCACCAGGCTCCCCCATCCCTGGGATTTTCCAGAAAAGAACACTGGAGTGAGTTGCCATTTCCTCCTCCAATGCATGAAAGTGAAAAGTGAAAGTGAAGTTGCTCAGTCGTGTCCGACTCTTGGTGACCCCATGGACTCCTCCGTCTCTGGGATTTGCCAGGCAAGAGTACTGGAGTGGGGTGCCATTATAGAAAGAGAAAAATTGTTTTTTTTTACAATAAAAAATACAGACTTCTACAGAAATTAGAGTTCTGCAAAGCATTTTGAAGAGTGATAGAACTGGGAAATATCTTAGATATATTCTCATCCAGCCTTTAATGTCATAGAAGCGGAACATGACAGTTGACCTTTTCTTTCAATAGATAATTATGCCTTCAGAGGATCTTTCTTTTAAAAGATTTTTCCCCAAACTTTAAACTTTTTATTTTGTATTGAGGTACAGTTGATTAATGGGCTTCCCAGGTCATGCTAGTGGTAAAGAACCTACTTGCCACTGCAGGAGAAGAAAGAGACATGCGTTTGATCCCTGGGTCAGGAAGATCCCTTGGAAGAGGACACAGCAACCAACTCTAGTTCTTGCCTGAGAATCCCTATGGTCAGAGAAGCCCTGGGGGTTTACAGTCCATGGGGTCGCAAAGAATCAGACACGACTGAAGTGACTTAGCATACACCCATAGCTGATGAACAATGCTTGGAGTAGTTCCAAGTGAACAGCAAAGGGACTCAGCCATACATATTCTTGCATCAATTCTCCCCTAAAGCCCTCTTCCATTCAGGCTGGCATATAACACTGAGCAAGAGTTTCATGTGCTATACAATAGATGTTTGTTGGTTATTCATTTTGAATGTAGCAGTGTACATGACCTTCAGTTCAGTTCAGTTCAGTCGCTCAGTCATGTCTGACTCTCTGCAACCCCATGGACGGCAGCATGGCAGTCTTCCCTGTCCATCACCAACTCCTGGAGCCTACTCTCATGTCCATCACGTCGGTGATGCCATCCAACCATCTCATCCTCTGTCATCCCCTTCTCCTCCTACCTTCAAACTTTCCCACAGCATCAGGGTGTTTTCCAGTGAGTTGGTTCTTCACCAACTTGGCCACCAGGTGGCCAAGTATTGGAGTTTCAGCTTCAGCATCAGTCGTTCCAGTGAATATTCAGGACTGATTTCCTTTAGGATTGACTGGTTGGAT
The DNA here is from genome assembly GCA_006408675.1 of Madoqua kirkii. Lineage (NCBI taxonomy): Eukaryota > Metazoa > Chordata > Mammalia > Artiodactyla > Bovidae > Madoqua > Madoqua kirkii. The sequence continues at coordinate 4,714 of SJYC01019876.1, forward strand.
CTCCTTGCAGTTCCTTCAATAATGTAAGATGTGCCATGTAGATCTAGAGCTGAAGTTGTAATTACAAAAAACACCAAATCAAATCCACAATCTTAGAGCTAAAAGAGACTTAAACCACACCTTGTCTCAAATTCTCATTTCTAAATTGGGAAAGAGAGCACTGTTGAGATGTAGGCCCTTTTCAGCAAAGCCACGGATGATTGTTTCTGTTTGTCTGTTAGTAGCACTGACACTCGGAGAAGGCAATGGCACCCCACTCCAGTCCTCTTGCCTGGCAAATCCCATGGATGGAGGAGCCTGGTGGGCTGCCATCCATGGGGTTGCTAGGAGTCGGACACAACTGAGCGACTTCACTTTCACTTTTCACTTTCATGCATTGGAGAAGGAAATGGCAACCCACTCCACTCTTCTTGCCTGGAGAATCCCAGGGACGGGGGAGTCTGGTGAGCTGCCGTCTATGGGGTCGCACAGAGTCAGAAACGATTGAAGTGACTTAACAGCAGCAGCAGTGTTGACGCTTGCCAGGTGTGGGAGTTTAGGCACTACCATCAATCAATGAGCTTCACTAATCTCCTTTGTAAAACTGGGATGATAATTCTTTATAGGATTTTTGTGAAAATTAAATGAATGGTTAGAAAAGTAGTTTGTAAAATGTGAAATACCATCTCTTCATATAAGTAAATATGAGTACACAATATACTAATATATAAAAGCGATATACATATTGTTGTTTTTCATTATTCAAAGAAAAACACCCAGATAAATTTAAGCACTATGTAGAGCTCTTACTTTCAAGCAAGGTAGCTCAATTTGTAGAAGAGCTGACTTCAAAGAAAATGAAGCAGAGCAGGACCCTTATGGGCCTTAGCCGAGCCCCACAGCACCACCACCCATGTCCTCTGCCTGCCTTTAGTCTGCGGAAGCTTTAGTTAAAGAATAAGTTTAATCAGAGTAGTGAAGTGAAAACATGCAAAAGCAAAGGAAAACAGTCAAAGGAGACCAAATAGCAATCATGTACTCATTAAGCGTAGCAAGGACCTTTAGTTCTTTCTCAAGGGCTACAGAAATATTCTGAGCCACACCCTGTGACTGAAACCCCAGGTGGAGGAGTTACCTACACGATGGCCAGACTGAACCCAGGAAATGAGCTGCCACAGTTCTGAGAACCAGCCGCAAAGAAATGGCAACAAATCAACCCTGCAACTGAAGATTAACTGCACCTAAAACAATCAAGATGACCAATTAGAAGGCGACTGTTACAACAGACTGTCCTATTTCTGCATGTATCCCCCTCTTTCTGTCTATAGAAGTTTTTGCCCCATTGGTTGCCAGTGGGGGTGTTGGCCTTTGGACAGACGTCTACCCTCTCCTCCAGTTGTGGCATCTGAAATAAAGTAAACTTCCCTTTCCACCAAACCAGCCTGTTTATTGCCTTTTGAGTGGCAGGCAGCCAGACCCCACACTCCTTTTGGTAACAAAAACAGCCAGCATTTAAAGCAAACTTATAACAAAGTTTATGTTGTAAATTGCTAGGAATCAGCATTGCGGTAGTGAAAAGTCTCTGCTCTATTTTGAAATGTACAAAATTTCATCTGTTTTAGTGCTAATTGGCAGACTATGGGTCACTTTAAATTATATTATCAATGATCTGTTATGCTTAGTGCACCTTCTATTATCACAGCAAAAATTTATTTGTCAGAGAGAACAAGCAGAATATGAGACAAGTTCATTGTGATGAAGGCGGCATGGAAAGTCCAACTTGGGAGAGATGGAGAAGGAGCCTCAGGGTGTTTTGCCCTCGCCCCATCACTCCTACCATTGTCCTTCTCCTGTAAACTATATTATGGTATTTATTTTTAGCATTTATACCCATTTGATATATATTTACATACTTTTTTTTTTTTTTTTTTGGTCTGTATCCTCCAAAGAAATGTAAGCACCATGAGAAAGTAAAAGATACTGAAGAAGAGCTTCTGGACATACTAGGCAGTGGATAATCATTTACTGAATGAACATCAAAAATCAGAAGCTGGGAGAAATTGAGTTTTTAGATATAAGCACCAATCATTTAAAACTTTTTTTTTTTTGAGATTCCAAACACAGTCACTACTTTTTGTGTTTTTACTCTTTCTGAAACTGCACAACTCAGATGGGACTTGAACCTAGCCACAATTCAGATTGGGTCTTGAACTCACAGGCTGCGACTCCAACTTACTGTCTTTTAATTGAAATCTTGCACACTTGGTCTCAGGACTTAATGAAGTTCAGGTTCTTTAGGTATCAGCACAGAAGGAATTCAGCAAGAGACAAAGTGGTGGTGGATTAACAAGTGGATTTGTGTAGATAGACACACATTCTATTAGATAGAGAGAATGAAGTCAGTTTCAAAAGACAAGAGTGGCTCTGGGAGAAACGCATTGCACACGAAGTGTGCAGAAGGCTGCTGCTGCTGCTGCTAAGTCGCCTCAGTCGTGTGTGTCTGACTCTGTGCGACCCCATAGACCGCAGCCCACCAGGCTCCTCCGTCCCTGGGATTCTCCATGCAAGAACGCTGGAGTGGGTTGCCATTTCCCTCTCCAATGCATGAAAGTGAAAAAGTGAAAGTGAAGTTGCTCAGTCGTGCCCGACTCTTAGCAACCTGATGGACTAGAGCCTACCAGGCTCCTCTGTCCATGGGATTTTCCAGGCAAGAGTACTGGAGTGGGGTGCCATTGCCTTCTCCTTCAGAAAGCTAGAGGCCTTGAAACATGGGGTTGTTGGTTTTTATGGGCTGGGTAATTTCATAGGTTAATAAGTGGGGCGGGGATTTCTAGGAAATTTCTACCGCCCACTTTCTGGCCTTTTATGGTTGACCTCAGAACTGCCGTGGCACCTGCTGGTTGTCATTTAGCCTGCTACTGCATTCCAATAAAGAGACTCAAGGTCTCCTGGAAGTCAAATCTTTCACCATCTTGGGCCTAATTGTTTCTAACCAATTCTGTCTAGCCTCACAGCTCTATCATTCTTTAAAATGTGTCCTTTCCTCCCATCTCAGTTCCATTGGAGGGAACTTTAGCAGTCCTAAGGTTTGATGCCTCTTCAGGAGTCTGCACATAATTCAGCTGCGATTTAGAGTAAAATTTCTGTACGCTTGGAAAAGTGTGTTCCTTTTTCAACTCTAACTCAGCCTATTGCCATCTTGCAGCTTGTCAAGAGTTCTCCTGGTGTATTAGCTGTCTTTCTTTCTGTCATGAATGTGCGTTGCTTCCGTCCAGACTTTAGCCTTTTTGACATATTCTCACGAGGTTGCAAAGATGCAAAGAAGGACTCCTGATCAAGACAGCCTTAACATTCCCCTCAGTCTGACTGAACTTTGGCTTCTTCTGGAGCCCAAACTTGAGGTATTTTCTTGGAGTATTTACTTTATTCTTTTCTGAAATTAAAAATAATTTTTTTTGGCCATGTCATGAGGCTTGTGGGATCTTGCCTCAACAGGGATTCTCCCCCTGCATTGAGAGCCCCAGAGTCTTGCTCACTGGACCTCCAGGCAAGCCCGAGTATTTACTTTAGAAAATCTGCAATCCCAAATCCTTCCCATACTCCTTTGAAATGTAAAAAGCCAACTGCTAGTTTTACAAGCCTAGTATACTGTCTGTGTCAAGGACTTGAGAATCATCTCTTTGAAATGTAATTATGAAGAAAGGCTGGACCCCTATCACCCAGTCTCTGGTGGGCTGAGACTATCTGCAGCTGGCCCCTTGCAGCAAATTGTAAAACTACCTCCTGTCCTTAAGGTACAAGAAAATGTCCATTTCCTTTGAATTTGGCTGCTTAGCAAACACAGATGGTTTACTCTTTCTACCCCAGATCTTAAATCCTCTCCAACTGTTTTTCTCAAAGGAGCTGGGTATTCAGATTTGGTCTCTGGTCTCTCCCCTGTTGGGCTTCCCAGGTGGCTCAGTGGTAAAGAACCCACCTGCCAAACGGGAGACATGGGTTGGGAAGATCCCCTGTAGAAGGAAATGACAACCCACTCTAGTAGTCTTGTCTGGGATCATGGTGGGCTACAGTCCATGAGGTCACAAAGAGTTGGACATGACTTTCACTAAACAGCAGTAGCAGCTCCCCACTGTTGTGGGTGAAAGTGAAAGTCGCTCAGTCGTGTCCAACTCTTTGTAATTATTATACAGTCCATGCAATTCTCCAGGCCAGAATACTGGAGTGGGTCCCAACCCAGGGATCGAACCCAGGTCTCTTGCATTGCAGGCAGACTCTTTACTAGCTGAGTCACAAGGGAAGCCCAAGAATACTGGAATGGGTAGCTGATTCCTTCTCCAGCAGATCTTCCCCACTCAGGAATTGTACCAGAGTCTCCTTCATTGCAGGTGAATTCTTTACCAGCTGAGCTATCTAAGTCTGTGGTGGGTAATGGTATTGAAATCAATTTCTCTCTGCTCATCTTGTCAAGTGTGATTTTTCTTTAAGACACCTCTTTTCTATACTTGCTCTCAAAATCAGAACTTATTTAAATGCTCTGTGTAGATCCCAGTTGGGTTCTCCTTGTAACTCGTTGCTTCCCCATGATATTTATGGTAATGATGTTATTTCTAGAGATAATCCCTCGAATTTGTGATTTTTTTCTTTTTTGGGAGCTTCATCACCTTGTTTAGAGATATGGTTCGTCATTATTATTCTTACTTACATTGGCAATGACCACTTAATAAAATAGTTACATTTCATAGCTATTTTAGCATCAGAAGGACTGAAGCTGAAGCTGAAACTCCAATACTTTGGCCACCTGATTCGAAGAACTGACTCATTGGAAAAGACCCTGATGTTAGGAAAGATTGGGGGCAGGAGGAGAAGGGGACAATGCAGGATGAAATGGTTGGATTGCATCACTAACTCGATGGACATGAGTTTGAGCCAGCTCCAGGATTTGGTGATGGACAGGAAAGCCTGGTGTGCTGCAGTCTGTGGGGTCCCAAAGAGTCAGACACTATTGGTCAACTGAATGGAACATTTCATAGGGCTTTACACAGCTTTATATATTACTTATATAAATCTCCTGAAGGATTGGAATACAGGAAGTTTTGCTTGAATTACTTTCTTAGTATATTAATATTGGGTAGGGGGCAATTTTCTGATTCCAGCTTTTGGTAAAAACATTTTTTGGGAAATGTCGAATCAGAAATCTTATAGTTCAGGGTAATTCCATCCAGATTAATCACTTGAGAAATAGGAACCATTTAATCAGTATTTGGTGATTACTTAATGAATCAGTCAAAGGCCAAGAAACCACTCCTTTGGCAAGAGACATTATGGAAGCAAGGCTTATGAATTATTCTCTTCCTAAAGTTTTGCTGAATACAAATATGACATGTAAGGAAAGGCAAAAGTGAACTTCAGTTTACCCCCCCAAAGCGCTTAAGCACTACTGATTTTCTAGTGACACTGCAAATTTTTGGTCTCAAGATATTGCTTATGTTTTCCTCTTTTTTCCCTCCTTCCCTTGGCCTAGAAAATGCTTGGTAAGCAACAGGCTCTTATTAGGTGAATGGAAGGGAGTCTCTATTTTACTCTTATTTTAAATTCATAGCTGTTAAAACCAAGGCAAAATAATTAACTGGTACATTTTTTTTCCTAATGCTACGATAGGTGTTGTGTTACCAGGAGAGTGTATTATGTAAGTTAAATTCTTCACTGGAAGGGAGGAGGCCATTGTCTGAGGAGAATTTTGTTGTAAAAACATAATATTAGTAACGTTTATAGGACAATTTTATGTGCCAGAATCAGGCTAAATATTTCACATGAAGTGTCATCTTTTCATCTTCATAATGACAACATACATTAGACCTTGTTACCAGTCCCATTTCACAGAGGGCTATGTGTTACCCACCCTTTTGAGTTGGACCCCAACAAGGGTCCTCCTGCCTGGTGTCATTGGAGCCAATACAAGGAAACCAGGATCATCAGGTTCCGAAGCAAAGAAAAGCTCTGCACGCTGATCAGCAAATGAAGAGGATGAGTTCGTGCGCTAGAGCAGGAGCCTCCAGCCTCCAGGATCTAATGCCTGCTCATCTGAAGTGGAGCTGATATAATAATAACCAAAATAAAGTGCACGATGAATGTAATGCGACTGAGTCATCCTCAATCAGCCCCCTGGTCCATGGAAAATCTGTCTTCCAGGAAACCAGTGCCTGGTGCCAAAAAGTTGGAAACTGCTGCTCTAGAGCACAGGTGTTTTGAGAGGCCGTGGGCGAGACTGTTTCATAAGGTTTGGGGCGGGGTGGAGGGGCGGAGACGTCTTTGGGGCGGGGCAGAGGGGCGGAGTTCTCGCAGGGCGCTATGGGAGTGCTGCTCGATCCTGCCAGATCCTGGGCCAGGGCCTCTGCTCAGGCCCGCCACCATCTTGAACTGAGCTGTCCGAGCTGAGTGCAGATGTTTCCACTCAGAATCCTGGTCTGAAGTGTCCAGTGCTACGCCTCCACATGCACTTCCCTAGAAGCAAGTGAAACTAGATGAAGCACGAGGGAAAAAAAGGTTAGACTGTATTTTATTATTCAGTTTCTATTTTTATTTCTCAGGAATTATTAAGGGGCTTTGCTGGCGATAGATACTCTGGTTATTGTCGTGTCCTATATGAAGTCAAGGGCCATCCCACTGCCCCATTTACACCTTACTGTCAGCTCTCAAAGAGTTGGAGTTGATAAGTCTAAAAGGAAACACAAGAAGGAATTGGCTAAAGATTAAACGGGGTGAGAGGTTTTACCAGGCAGAAACGCTGTTGAAGAGATCAGAAACAGAGCACAGAGCGCTAGTTTGCTGAGTGAGAGTGAGGAATTTGGATTAGAATTATGTGCCTCCCACCATGTGCCTCACATTTACAATTAGGAGAAGGCGATGGACCCCACTCCAGTACTCTTGCCTGGCAAATCCCATGGACAGAGGCGCCTGGAAGGCTGCAGTCCATGGGGTCGCTAAGAGTCAGACACGACTGAGCGACTTCACTTTCACTTTTCACTTTCATGCATTGGAGAAGGAAATGGCAACCCACTCCAGTGTTCTTGCCTGGAAAATCCCAGGGACTGGGAGCCTGGTGGGCTGCGGTCTATGGGGTCGCACAGAGTCAGACACGACTGACTCGACTTAGCAGCAGCAGCAGGAGGATAGAAATTTAAATGGTTGGCTTTTCTTGCCTTTCTTTGCTAACCTGTGAGAATTGAATGTGTTTCTCCTAATCCCCTGGATGACTTGAATATTATGTCTTCTTTTGCCTCAAAGAAAGAGGCATAAATTAGAGTCTGAGTTTAATGAGACACTAAAGTCAACAGAAGTAAAGTCAAATTCTGTAAAGAGCAATATTGCATAGGGACCTGGATTGTTAGATCCATGAATCAAGGTAAATAGGAAGTGGTCAAACAGGAGATGGCAAGTGTGTCCTTTTAGGAATCCGTGAACTAAAATGGACTGGAATGGGTGAATTTAACTTAGATTATCATGATATCTACTACTGTGGGCAAGAATCCCAGAGAAGAAATGGAGTAGCCCTCACAGTCAACGAAAGAGTCCGAAGTGCAGTACTTGGATGCAATCTCAAAAATGACAGAATGATCTCTGTTCATTTACAAGGCACACCATTCAGTATCATAATAATCCAACTCTATGCCCCAACCAGTAATGCTGAAGAATCTGAAGTTGAAAAGTTCTAGGAAGAACCACAAGACCTTTTAGAACTAACATCCCCAAAAGATGTCCTTTTCTGTATAGGGGACTGAAATGCCAAAGTGGGAAGTCAAGAGATACCTGGAGAAACAGGCGAATTTGGCCTTGGAGTACAAAACAAAGAAGGTTAAAGGCTAACAGAGTTTTGCCAAGAGAACACACTGGTCATAACAAACACCCTCTTCCAATAACACAAGACATGGCTCTACACAAGGACATCACCAGATGGGGAATACCCAAATCAGATTGATTATATTCTTTGCAGCTAAAGATGGAGAAGCCCTATACAGTCAGCAAAAACAAGACTGGGAGCTGACTGTGGCTCAGATCACGAGCTCATTATTACAAAATTCAGACTTAAACTGAAGAAAGTAGGGAAAACCATTAGACCATTCAGGTATGACCTAAATCAAATCCCTATGATTATATAGCAAAAATGACAAATAGATTCAAGGGATTAGATTTGACGGATGGAGTGCGTGAAGAACTATGGATGAAGGTTCATGACATTGTATGGGAGGCAGGGATCCATACCATCCCCAAGAAAAAGAAATGCAAAAAGGAAAAATGGTTGTCTGAGGAGGTCTTACAAATAGCTGACAAGAGAAGCTAAAAACAAGAAAAGGAAAGATATAAGCATCTGAATGCAGAGTTCCAAAGAATAGCAAGGAGAGATAAGACAGCCTACCTCAGTGATCAATGCAAAGAAATAGAGGAAAGCAATAGAGACTAGAGATCTCGTCAAGAAAATTAGAGATGCTAGGGGAACATTTCATGCAAAGATGGGCTCGATAAAGGACAGAAAAGGTGTGGACCTAACAGAAGCAGAAGATATTAAGAAGAGGTGGCAAGAATACACAGAAGAACGATACAAAAAAGATGTTTATGACTCAGATAATCACGATGGTGTGATCACTCACCTAGAGCCAGACATCCTGGAATGCAAAGCCAAGTGGGCTTTAGGAAGCATCACTTCGAACAAAGCTAGTGGAGGTGATGGCATTCCAGTTGAGTGATTTCAAATCCTAAAAGATGATGCTGTGAAAGTGCTGCACTCAATATGCCAGCAAATTTGGAAAACTCCGCAGTGGTCACAGGACTGGAAAAGGTCAGTTTTCATTCCAATCCCAAAGAAAGAGAATGCCAAAGAATGCTCAAACTACTGCACAATTGCATTCATCTCATACGCTAACAAAGTAGTGCTCAAAATCCTCCAAGCCAGACTTCAACAGTAGGTGAACCGTGACTTCCACATGTTCAAGCTGGTTTTGAAAAGGCAGAGGAACCAGAGATCAAATTGCCAACATCTGCTGGATCATCGAAAAAGCAAGAGAGTTCCAGGAAAACATCTGCTTTATTGACTATCCCAAGACCTTTGACTGTGTAGATTACAAAAAATGGTGGAAAATTTTAAAGAGATGGGAATACCCAACCACCTTACCTGCCTCCTGAGAAATCTGTATGCAGGTCAAGAAGCAACGCTTAGAACTGGACACGGAACAACAGACTGTTTTCAAATAGGAAAAGGAGTACATCAAGACTGTATATTGTCACCCTGCTTATTTAACTTATATGCAGAGTACATCATGTGAAATGTTGGGCTGGATGAAGCACAAGCTAGAATCAAAATCACCAGGAGATATATCCATAACCTCAGATATGCAGATGACACCATGCTTATGGCAGAAGGTGAAGAAGAAATAGAGGGTCTCATGATGAAAGAGGAGAGTGAAAAAATTGGCTTAAAACTTAGAAAACTAAGATCATGGCATCCGGTCCCGTCACTTCGTGGGAAATAGATGGGGAAACAGTGGAAACAGTGTCAGACTTTATTTTTTGGGGCTCCAAAATCACTGCAGATGGTGACTGCAGCCATGAAATTAAAAGATGCTTGCCCCTTGGAAGAAAAGCTGTGACCAACCTAGACAGCATATTAAAAAGCAGAGACATTCCTTTACCAACAAGGGTCTGCCTAGTCAAAGCATGATTTTTCCAGAGTCATCTATAGATCTGAGAGTTGGACTATAAAGAAGACTGAGTGCTGAAGACTTGATGCTTTTGAGCTGTGGTGTTGGAGTAGACTCTTGAGAGTCCCTTGGATCGAAAGGAGATCCAACCAGTCCATCCTAAAAGAAATCAGTCCTGAATATTCATTGGAAGGACTGATGCTGAAGCTGAAACTCCAATACTTTGGCCGCCTGATAAGAAGAACTGACTCATTGGAAAAGACCCTGATGCTGGGAAAGATTGAAAGTGGGAGAAAAATGGGATGACAGAGGATGAGATGGTTGGATGGCATCACCCACTGGATGGATATTGGTGTGAGCAAGCTCCAGAAGTTGGTGATGAACAGGGAAGCCTGGCGTGCTGCAGTCCATGGGGTTGCAAAGAGTCAGAGATAACTGAGCAACTGAATTGTACTGCAAGTCAATTGAGAAAAGTGAAAAGGAAGCCTAGGCTTTCTCAAAAAAGGCTGAGAGGATGGGAGATATGGAAGGCAGAAAAGGCTTCCCTCAGATAATTGCTTAGAAAGCGAGGGAGGGATTGGAGCCTAGGCTGTGGAGATCCAGCCCTGGACTCCTGGTACTGCCCTGGAGACACTACAGAAGTTCTGAGGAGAAGGGCTATGGGAAGAGGCGAGGGAGGGCAGGTTCACCGCCCCTTTGCTTCCCTTGGCTAAGTAGGTGAAGATGGTGAAGATTCCTCCCTTTATCTTCATTGTGTTAAGTCTAGCAAGGGGTAGCTTTTGCCTTCCTTGAGCCAAAGTGTTCATGGAGGTGATAAAAGGGGCAGAGCTTAATGGCAAGGTGCCTGTGAGAATTGGATTAAGAAGATCTCGCCATCCATTCCCACCCCAGGGAAGGTCAGCCTCTGGCCTGCCTGAGCAAGTTGCCTTTCTGGATGTTGTCATCTCATGACCTGAATGGGTGAGTCTCTGTTCCATTTTGTTGAGGTGCTATTGTAACTGAAAGTGAGGTTCTGCTGCTTGCTGTTCAAAATCCAATAAAGAGGCCCGGTTGGTGGAAAGGAAAGTTTGCTTTATTTAGGATGCTGGGTGGGAGAGGGCAACCCCTGTCCAAAGGCAGACTCCCCCTCCCCCGAAAATCAGGGGACAATAGCTTTAATAGACAGAGGGAGGGGGCTCAGGCAGAAACAGCACAGTCAGTTCTGACAGTCATCTTGAAGTTGGTTATCAGTGGTCTGATCATCAGTGTCATCTTGACTACAGTTGGTCTTCAGTTCCAGGGTCAGTTTGTTTCCATTTCCTTGAGGCCAGTTCTTGGAATTGTGGCAGATTATGTCATGGCTACAATCTGGTTGTCAAGTAGTTAACTTTTTCTACCTGGTGGGGGTTTCAGTATCGATAAGACAACTCATAGGATATGGCTCAAAATATTCTTTACAGCCCTTGAGAAGGAACTAAAGGTCCTTGGCTCTGCCTAACGACTACCTTATTTGGTCTTCGACTGTTTTCCTTTGTTTCTGCATTTTCTCACTTCTCTGATTAAACTTATTCTTTGGCTAAAGTTTTTGCACAGATAAATGACAGGCAGAGAACACTGGGGTGCAAGGACCATAGATCTTGCTCTGTTTCAGTATTATTTAGTCCAATACTCGTAAGGATTCCTGATGTAACAATTACATTCTGAATTTAAGCAAAATATATTGCTAGTATATGAATATCCTTATAACTGAATCTTCCTGCTTTTTTTGCTTATAACTGCAAGAAGCACTAAGTATACTAAAATAGTATACTCTGTGTTCTTAAGGAAACAAGAGAACCTGATTTGAATTCTGCGGTTTACCCACAGTGAGGCCAAGACAAGTGGCAGCCTCCTCTAGGCCTCAGATTCTCTCCTCCTAAAAACATGGAGGGTGGGCTGGTTGCTGGATACAGCTGCAGTGAATTGTTATGACTGTGGATCCTTTGATTCTTCCATACAGAGTCAGTTATGCAACTGTTACCCATAAGCTGCCAAATGGGCCAGCTAATAAAGATGAACAAAATATAATGGTATTTATAATTACCCTGGGGATCAGTTCAGATCAACAAGAGAGTACTAAATCTAATAGAAAATATTAGAGAAGTTGTTAATCTGCTGGCCTCTGCTGCTGTGCCTTTTTTTTTTTTTTAAAACTTTTAATTTTATATTGGAGTATAGCTGATTAACGATGTGGCAGTGGTTTCAGGTGAACAGCAAAGGGACTCAGTCATATATATATATATTTATCCATTCTCCCTGCTGTTGTGCTTTCTTGATTGAGGTTTTGAGTGATGGAAAAGGGAATGAGCAAAGCAAGCCTGGGAGGTAGGAGAAGTCAGACCAATGGGGTGCAGCTGCTGCCTGCTTGCACCAGAATTGTCTGAGCTTGTTATGTAAAAGATATCTTCTTAGCTACACCTGGAAGCAGGAGGGCTCCTTTTGAGTATGGTATATAGTCAATACTAGATGAGAAGAGTCAAAAGATCTGCTTCGTTATTATTAAAAAAAAAAACCAAAACAGTTTTACTATATAATCAGTATTTAACTATATGCTAGGATCAAGGACTTTTGCTACCTGATCTCATTTCATTAGGACTTTATGTTCTGTGAAGTAGGTATTTTTTGTCACTCTAAATGGTTTAGTGACAGGGAAGCTGAGATACTAAAAATAAAAATTATTTTCCCAAGTTGATCCAGGGGTTTTTGCAATAAATAAAGAAGCTATTATTTTCGGTGGAAATATAAAGAAAATGGCCCTCTCATCCCTTGTTTATCCCTGCTTCTACTCTCTTTTTACCATTTCATTTGGAAATGATATCACATGATGAACTGTATGCAGGCAACACCAGAGGTAGGGGAAAGTCCCCAAAGGGTAACAATTTGAGAAGGTTTCTGTGAAAGTGGAAAGGAACAGACTTCTTGATGTAGGATTAGGGAAATGCCGCAGCTGATTAGTAGGCACATGTAAGACAGACTTTTTTCCCCCATACATTTTTAAATCTGTATCTTTTCATCTTTGGTCAAAATCCTGACACCAATCCCACTGGCCAGACAACGGTTCTCTTCCACTTGAGCAATTTTTCCTACAGTGTGGAAAGGTTTTGATTATAAAGTCATCCTAATACTTGAGGAAAGAGGAGTAAGACATTAATATTCCAAAGAGACAAAGTTGGCTTTCTGACTCTGTTGGACTCAAAGCAGATTTTTTTTCTCACAAATACCAATCTCCCTTCCACTGCCTTCACTTCACATTGATTAAAGGGCTGGAAATAATTTTACTCTTCACTAAGTCCTCGTTAAAAAGAGAAATTCAGTATTGCATATTTGAAAGTTGCTAAAAGGATACATCTTAAAAAATTCTCATTATAAGAAAAAAAAATATCATAACTATGTGTGTGATACTTGTTAACCAGACTTTTTTTGGTGATCATTTTGTGATATCTACAAATATCAAATCATTATGTTGTACACCTGAAACTAATAGAATGTTATGTGTCAATTATAACTCAGTTTTTAAAAGGAGAAAAATTTAGAAGTGAGGGGCAGGCAAAATGTTGGTTAGTGCTAGAATCTAAGCCTTGAAATATAAACCTTAGGCTGACTTTCCCAAAATAAATCCCAGGAAATACTAGTTTCACAAGTTGCTCTCCAAATTAAAGGCTCTGTGGTCAAATTCCTTTGGGGATGTTACTTTCTCTGCCAGTGTCAATGAGAGGTTACTAGCATTTGGGGGCAAATGATTCTTTGTTGTGTGGTATTGTCTCCAGTATTGCAGGGCATTCAGCATCCACACTATCCGGCCTTCAAGGGCAAGGAGGGTCCTCAGTTATGATGATCAAACTTTGCCTTAAAACATTTCTAAATGACCCTTGATGGAGGATACCAAAGATCATGTAGAACAAACGTAGCTATCACCTTATGCAAAGTCACAGAGCTTTGTGTGTGTGTGTGTGTGTGTGTGTGTGTGTGTGTGTGTATTAAAGATTCTGGGAAGAATTCCTTTGAAAAGTATTTTTCATTTAATTCAGCATATCCCAAATATCCCAAATAAATATAGTTTCCCCTCTTTTCTCTTTTACTACCCACTCCCACCCTTTGTGTTTTCTTTTTTTAGAACACCAAGTGAAATTCCATGAAATGCCTTTTGAAAAATACTGCTTTAGCAAGAAGGACCAGGACAGGAATATTAAAATGTGAAGAGATATTCATGATCAGCTAATACCTGTTGTTGTTGTTCAGTCCCTAAGTTATGTCTGACTCTCTGTGACCCCATGGACTGCAGGCTCCCCTGTCCTTTACTGTCTCCCCGAGTTTGCTCAAATTCATGTCCATTGAGTCAGCAGTGCTAGATGAGATCTCACTATCTCATCTTCTGCACCACGTTCGCCTTTTACCTTCAACCTTTCCCAGCATCAGTCTTTTCCAGTGAGTCGGCTCTTTGCATGAGGTGGCCAAAGTATTGAAGCTTCAGCATCAGTCCTTTCAATGAATATTCAGGGTTGATTTCCTTTTGTATTGATCTGTTGGATCTCCTTGCAGTCCAAGAGACTCTCAAGAGTCTTCTCCAGCACCACAGTTCAAAAGCATCAATTGTTAGACGCTCAGCTTTCTTCATGGTCCAACTCTCATATCCATACATGACTACTGGAAAAATGATAGCTTTGACTATATGAACTTTGGTCAGTAAAGTGATATCTCTGCTTTTGAATATGCTGTTTAGGTTTGTCATAGCTTTTCTTCCAAGGAGCATGCATCTTTTAATTTCATGGCTGCAGTCACCATTCACAGTAATTTTGGAACCAGGAAAAGAAAATCTGCTTCCACTTTTCCCCCATCTGTTTGCCATGAAGTGATGGGAACAGATGCCCTGATCTAGGTTTTTATAATGCTGAGTTTTGAACCAGCTTTTTCACTCTCCTCTTTTACCCTCATCAAGAGGTTATTTAGTTTTTCTTTACTTTCTGCCATGAGAATGCTATCATCTAATAGCTGGCACCCGCTATTCACCCCTAAATATGAACTAAATATGACCAATTTGCCACACAGCTTGTGGGATCTTAGTTCCCCCACCAGGAATTGAACCCTGGCCACCTCAGTGAAAGCTCCAAGTCCTAACCACTGGACCACCAAGGAGTTCCCTAAAATTTTTGTTTTGAGTGTAATTACCAATCATGATCTTTTGAGCCTTTGGGACCTAACCATCTGTTTGTCTGTGAGACCAACTCCCCAGGTGTCAGGCTAACTGGCTTTTATTTTATTTGATGCTGATAGTAGCTATTATGCAGTTTGAGCTGTTCAGGTCTCATTCCACTAACATTTCATTGCAAAATGAGCGGGTGGAATATTTGCTGCCAAAAGGAAAACAGATGTGATACAACCTCCC
Organism: Madoqua kirkii; assembly: GCA_006408675.1. Lineage (NCBI taxonomy): Eukaryota > Metazoa > Chordata > Mammalia > Artiodactyla > Bovidae > Madoqua > Madoqua kirkii. The sequence continues at coordinate 19,786 of SJYC01019876.1, forward strand.
TATGCACTTTAATTGTGTTCAGGTCATAGATAGTCTCGTATACCAACTGTGGACGTTTTAACTCACCTATGTTTTTAATTGAAAATATTAAACTAGGTAAGCACATGTGCGTAGATGTCTAATTTTGTATTAGTCAAAGGAAAAAAATGCATTTTTCTGTATTTCAAACTGTATCTCACTGATGGAAGAAACCAGCTCAGACAGTGATCAGTGGCAGAGATATGATTTGAGCCTGGAGTCCTCACTCCCAGGCCATAATCTTTACGCTGCTCTATTTTGTTCTCTTAATAAAAGAGCTACTGAGATGGGGGAAAAGAAGTAATTGCAGTGGGCAATGAGAGGTGGATGGAGGAAAGAAATGAGCTTGAATTGGAGGGAAAGTTCTCAGAAAGCCCTTATTTAATTGTTCCAGTGCCTAAAAAAAGAGAGAGGAAAAAAAATAAACTAAATCCAACAAGCCAAAGGACATATTTTATGCCAAATATATAGCAAAGTAAACTTAACAACAGCTTTGGTGAACCGTCAATGCCAAGGCCACTGTTCTCAAAGAGCTGTGAGCCCAGAGGGTAAGTTCAAGTTTCTTGGGGGCACATCATAACAGATCAAATGAAGTTGCTTAAAAAAAAAAAATCCAAATGCAGTTTAAAAGGAGGTTTAAATTTCCTAAATTCTAGCCTGCTTTTGGCAGGTCTTGATAAGATTATATGGTCTTCTCTTGAAAAACCTCAAATATTCCTTTCATCCCTTAGTCACTCATGGTACATTTTTCTCCTTCCATTTGACTGATTATGTTTTCTGGATACTGCTTGCTCTCTTTTGCAGCTGTGGCAGTGGATTCAGAAATGACACAGTAACTCTAAACTGCATTCTTTTGATAATTTTTCTTCATTAAGAAAACTCTCAACGTGTACTATCCTCATGTTTAAAACACCAAATGATAGCTGTCTCATTATAAGCAATTAAGTCATGAATTACAGTTTTCTTAGCATACTTTCCCCAATCATGTTATCTCCTTTTATGTCAAAATAACAAGATACATAGCTTGGAAAGGGTTTGAGGTTTGAGGATGTGAAACAGTCAGTGGTAAATATTAGAGAAAGTGATTTTTAAATTATGTTTCAAAGCAGAATTCCAAGACTCACATACCTGGTAGAATTTGAACACAAAGCAATAATGAATGAAACTGACCAAATAGCTAGCAACTAAATGCTTATGCCTGATGATAATAAACAACTGACAGTAGGTCAGTGTGGAGTCCTGGTAACTGTGGAAAGCTACAGTGGGTACATTTCATCTGGGGGAATATTGACTCACCGTTGGCTGTCTTTCAAGTGAAACTAAATCTAGATTTTAAGTACTGGAAACCATCTCACGAAGACGTTAGTGGATGAACATGTCAGTGATAATGGACTGAATCTCACTGGTTCTTGGCTTAGACTTAGTTCTATCTTCATATCTGTCTTCCCTTTCAAACTAGACTCTTCCAGGAGCAGGCACCATTCAGATGCTTTTCCTCTTTGTGGAGATGGTTTTCAGTGTGCAGGGATCAGAAGTGTTTTAGCTTCTAACATTTAAAATAGCCAGTAGGGGGAACCCACAGACTGTATGACTTAAAAAAACTACAGGAAGAGATTTTTTTTTTAAAATTTATACAATAGAACTTTTAAAGCAATTTTAAGGACCATCCTCCAGCTTTCTGGCCTCCAATTTGAGTTTTATCTTATATACTACCCCTTGTTTAAATATCGTTATGTACATCATCATTTACATAATTGGAAACGTTGAAACAAAATATTTTCTGGAACTTTGGTCAATACATGAAATGTGGCTTAAATGCCGAAAGTAATCATTTCTTCATCTGGACTGATGCTGAAGCTCCAATACTTTGCCACCTGATGCAAAAAGCCAACTCACTGGAAAAGACCCTGATACTGGGAAAGATTGAAGGCAGGAGGAGAAGGGGATGACAGAAGATGAGATGGTTGGATGGCATCACTGACTCAATGGACATGAGTTTGAGCAAACTCCAGGAGACAGTGAAGGACAGGGAAGCCTGGCATGCTACAGTTCATGGGGTTGCAAAGAGCTGCAACAAATCTGAATTTGTCTAAGTGCTTCCTCAGTTGAGAGAGTAGGTGATGTGTCTCTAGTCTTATTCATTTTGACACTAATGGATGGATATCAACCAGCATTTTATTATTAAAAAAATGGCTATGTATACAGCATTGTATTCTGATGTGCTGCAAAATTTTGTACTATTGATTTACTCTCCCCAAAGAGTGTTAGGGATGTTTAGGCTAATTCTGAAAGAGTGTGGGTGCATACACACACACACACAGGCACACAGAAGTGGCTAACTTAGTATGGTCTATCCCATGGAGAAGTCTTATCCAAAATTGTTGTCAGCAAATACTTTTTAAATTTTATCCTGTTATGGCATATGTAAAAAATGATAGTACTTGAAAGCGTATTGGGGATATTGAATAGGTCTGGTTGTGTAAAAGATAAACAGTTCTGGCTTCCCCAGGCCACACCTGGCCTTGAAGAAGGCTGTGGGGATGGGTATGTGGGCAGGCTTGGCAAAGTGCTATGAAACACTGGCTGAGGATCCTCTGTTACAGGTTTGTAAAGAGAAATGAGATAAAAATAGAGCCAACTTCAGGAATGATTTCTCCCATATATTTTCACTTTTCCTCATGTTGATTTAGTTATTTCCCATGAGCACTTACCAAAAAAGTCAAGTCTTTTATGATTTTTCTTCACTTAGAAAATATAGGATAAAATGAAAGATTTGGTTTTCCAGAAATGTTCTCTTCTCTTCCAGAGTTCTAAGGGCAGCGTCTCTTATCTTTAGAAAAGATGAATTCCTTTCCCATGTATGCATTCATCCTACTGTACGGGCTGGTTGAGGCTTGTTTGCCTCACTCACTTAGGTGGGATTAGTGGTAAAGAAACTGCCTCCCAATGCAGGAGATGTAAGAGACACAGGTTTGATCCCTGGGACGGGAAGATCCCCTGGAGGAGGTATGGCAACCCGCTGCAGTATTCTTACCTGAGAATCCCACGGACAGAGGAGCCTGTGGGCTATGATCCATAGGGTCAAAAAGAGTTGGACGTGACAAAAGCGACTTAGCATGCATGCAAGCAATATTGTGGAGGAAGAGAGATCAAGCAGGAAAAAACAGAATAAGGCCACTGTTAACATGATTATTATTTCTAAATTAAAGCCTAATGAATACCCCCTCTGAGCCATCCACCTCTGTACTCATTTTTTTTTTTTTAATGGCTGCTACTACTTTGGAATAGAATAATGTTGAGTTATAATCAAGCATATTGAAGCCTAATGATAGAGTTATTAGTGAACTGAGAAGAGAATGGGAATTTTCATCTTTATGCAGAACAGCACTAAATGATCACATTGTTGAGCAGTGAGTGTCCTTTGCTCCTCTCCTTCATAGCTAATCAAGTTAGATTACAGCTATTAAACAATGTGCTCCTACGCTTCGGTCCTCACCACTACCTTCTGCAAACAAAATTAGAGGTAGAAAGGTGAGGAACCTCTCTTTCCAATTTGGAAAACAAGTGTAATTTTGGATTTTTGATGGTTAGCACAAGCTGCCAAGAATTCTGGTTATATCCTAGTTTGAATGTAAAAGGGTGAGAGAAAGCCTCTTAGGAAAAGGGCAACGTTACCATAATGATCCATAGCTCTGCTTCGTCATCCCCTGGCTCTTTCATTCCTCTTCCCAACTATATCTGTTAACGTGCTATGGTTTTAAGAGGGGGATTATATTAGCTAGAAGTAACTTAAAAATCGTTTTAATTTGAAAAATTGTAAAACCTTTAAGAATGCTTTCAATCTGAGTTAGACTGGGACCTAGAAGATACTGCTTAAGTGTGGGGAATGCTGTAAAAACCAGTATAATTTTCCTATATTTTTCCCAAGCAAATGTGGCTGCCAGTCTTAAAAATTCCCCCAGAAATGTAGAGCTCATAGGTCCCAGGGTGAGAGGTCCTCATTGTTATAACAAGGACTCCTGAGCAGTTCTTTGCATTCTGTTTGAAATTTTATTTGAACGAAATCTTTCTCAGTGACCCCTAAACCACTCTCCCTGTGAGGTCAGGATATTTGGATTCCAGAAGAGAACTCTGCCTCATTTACTCTCCACTGGACTATTTATGTCAACTGTCCTAAAGCTCCTCACTTGAAGAATTATCACTTATTTCTCTCAGATCATTGGTCAGAACAGATTCACAGCAAGTTTTTATAATTTCTGAATCAAAGGAGAAAGCAGTCTTCATAGGACTGATTGAAAAAAATAAACATAAAGATCAATTGTAGATAAATCGGAAAGCAGTAATTACAGCCTTTCCTGGGTGAGTTGAAAGCCATTTGAGATATTTAAGTCTGTGGGGAAGAAGGGTGAGAGGTAAATAAACTCCAGCTTAGCCTGTCTACCAATCCATGTAATAATTCCCAACTTGAGATCCACAAGGCAACTATGTAGGTGCTATCTACATTCCTCCAAATATATATTTTTTAATCTAGTAAAAATTGCACATGTTTTGCTATAATGATACCCCATAAGTTAAAGACAGAAACCGTAAGCTTTGGTCTGGGAGTCTGTTTGCTGAATTAGTTAGTAATTTATTTTAACCTGTTATCTGTGGCAGGTTAGAAGTCCCAATTGACTCTTTTGGCCTGATTAAAATGGTATGGTGCAGGAAGAAATAAAAAAAAAAATCAAGAATCTATTAGTGATAGAAAGAGTGAGAAATCCTTCATAGTATAATAGAGTTAATAAAACTGGTTCTGAATAGCTAGTTTTTAAATAGTTATTTAGTATAATAAATAGCACTTAAAATTTTATGAATTCTCATTTGTGTATTCCACTGGTCCAGTTAAGTAGATACAATAGAATGAACTCTGAACACTAGAGAACAGAAATCATTCTCTAAATGTGAAACAGATACTGCTTCTCTGATCATTATTTCCACAACTTGGTACCAACCCTTTCTGGAAGGTACTGTATTTATTATTCTCATGGCAATGTGGTTACAATTATAGTCTTCAAACAAAGATTGCTGGCTTTCAAATACTGACTTTAACCTGTATTAGCTCTGATTCTGGAAAAGTTATTTAATCTTATTCTCTACACCTGAGTCTTCTCAGATTTTTCATTTTTTTAATGTGAATAAGAAAATGGAAATAAGATTATCTTAGGTGGGAATAAGAAAATTATCTAGTTTGGGTGTTGTTGAGAGAATTACTGAGTTAATAGATATAGGTAGTTATGAGAAGGTCTAGAATAGTGAATATCCAATAAATGTTATCTATTATTACTACTTCAGATAAGATTACAATTATAGTCTTCAAACAAAGATTGCTGGCTTTCAAATACTGACTTTAACCTGTATTAGCTCTGATTCTGGAAAAGTTATTTAATCTTATTCTCTACACCTGAGTCTTCTCAGATTTTTCATTTTTTTAATGTGAATAAGAAAATGGAAATAAGATTATCTTAGGTGGGAATAAGAAAATTATCTAGTTTGGGTGTTGTTGAGAGAATTACTGAGTTAATAGATATAGGTAGTTATGAGAAGGTCTAGAATAGTGAATATCCAATAAATGTTATCTATTATTACTACTTCAGATAAGATTGATTCACAAATTCCCAAATCCACAACTCTTATATGGTAGATTCTGGACTTGGATCCAGGTCTGTGTGACAATAAAGCTCTAAACCAAAGTCAAGTTTCTCTATTCACGCATCTATGTTTTAATATATAATGCAATTAGAGAATAATATGTCAAGGCTGTATATTGTCACCCTGCTTATTTAACTTCTATGCAGAGTAAATCATGAGAAATGCTGGACTGGAAGAAACACAAGCTGGAATCAAG
>SJYC01019877.1:0-18585 GCA_006408675.1 Madoqua kirkii
TCACCGCTGCCCTTCCTGACCTTCAGTGTGAGATGGCTCCTGTACGCCCTCCTGCACCCACACAGCCACTGCTCCTTGGACGTGGGGTTGTTCCTCCCAGCTGCCGCCCCTGGCCTTGGGTGCCGCCCCTGGCCTCAGATGCAGGGTGGCTCCTCTCAGCCCTTGCCCAACCTTGGATGTGGGGTAGTCATAGGATGTAGTAATTATTGAGAAATCATTTTTAATTTACTTATGAATTTGCTTGATACTGAATATTTAAAAGATTGCCAAACACTGTGCCTAATGCCTATAAAAATGTTAAAAAAAACTTAGAATGTTTCCCAACACATAGTAAGAAGTCAGCTACTATTTGGTTATTCAACAGTTAAAATAACACAGTGATAGTAGTGTGGGAACGATGAGACAAAGGAATGCATAACAAGTGATTACAAGATAGAATGGGGAAATGTTTATCAGGAATCTAACATGTCATTTTGCATTTTAGAAGACAATTATTTTCAATTCTGGCTGAGCCTCCCTTGTCCTAAGGTCTACTCAGTTAAAATATGTGGGGAAAATGTAGAATTCCTTAGACTTACCAATAGAGAGACAGTCAGGGAAGAGTAGGAAAGAGTTAGAGACACATTTGCCGTATGATTCTCTGACTTAACTATTTATTTGATAAAGTTCTTTCAAAATCATAGGATGTGATATTAGGGGATCCTTGGTTCATATCATCATTAATCAGTTGATGATAGCAGATTTGGAATAATTCAGAGACCTTCTCAAGGTCACAAATCTAGTTAGTGCATAACTGGAAATAGAATCCAGGGCTCCTTAGTCACAAGCCATAGCTTATTCAGTTAATTCACATTTCTTAACAATGTATATATCAAATCCTAAACTTTTTCATTTTTATATATCTTTTTCATTTTTATATCCATAGACCTAACAGAACTTATCACATATTTTCATTTAATAAGTATTATAGGAAGAAGGAAGGAAAGAAAAAGAGAGGAAGAAAGCAATTATATCACAGGTATGCAAAAATTGAATTCAGTACAGTAGAGTTTTGCAATCCTGGTTCAATGACTATTTACTGGAGTTGTAGAGATGAACAAAAATGTCTTCAGGTGATAAAATCTACCAGGTATTATAATCATAAGAGTGTTTGAAAATCTATATATGTCTTTTAAGATTTCAGTTATTTAGAAATTCCATTCAAAATATGGTATTTACTTGCCTCCTAAATTGTAAAGCTGTTATTTAATTGCCATAACATAGCTAATGAAAGCCTTGGCATTGGATTTAGATGCATCTTTGACAAACATGACACTTTAATTCTGAAACAGAAATGCTCCATTAGGCTTATAGTTTTGTAACTACAGGAAGAAGACATTGTTATCCTTGCTACAAAAAAAGGAACAGTGAATTTGCCAGAACTACTTTTAATTATGTTAAATTGAAGCAAAATTTGTTCCTGACAATCTGTAATTATATCTACATTATATCTGTCACAGAAGACTTCTAGGGAAAGAATATTCTCTAATTTGTAACACAGCCACTTAGTATAATATATATATGTCTTAATCTCACTTCAAGCTCGTTTCAAAGTAATGCTGAATTTCATCATGGTTTCATGTAAGAACTGTTTCAGATACGTATAGAACAGAGAAGACAATAGTTATCATTATGAAAGGATTGTAACATTGTGAGGTCAATGGAAGTAGAGAAGAGTAAGAGTCTTTCACAAGTGACCCCTGAACAATGTCATTGTGTGTCGTTTCTTCCTCTGATATACTCAGTCTACTCTGGCTTTGCCTGGAGTGACTCAAGCCAGTTTGTGAGCAGAATATTTTGTTACACTTCACAGGAGATTCAAAATCAGCATATATGATTCATGTTTGACATTACCTCTGAGAAAGACGGGCAGACGCAGTAATTCATTTGTTGCCATTCTATTCAACAATCGTTGATAAATGACCTTGTCACTCTAACTTCTTTGATTTAATACATGCATCATAATGGGGTCAACTTTACCAAACTAACTCTTACAATTGTTTATTCAGGCTCATGTATTTTTTTTTCCTGATAAGAAAGAAAGGGGGAGGAGAGAGAAAGGAGGAAGCAAATGAAGAGACAAATGAGGAGGAAGAGAGAAAAGGAAAAGGCGAAGAGGACAGTCTAAAGCAAGAAAAGAGAAAAAAGGAGGAAAGGTGAGATGATTTTTTAAAAAAGGTTTTGCAAACAGAAATGCCAGAACACAAATAAAGAGGTTGAAAACAGATTATAACTATGACTGATGACACAAGGTTTTAGATTGGAATGCTTCTGGCTGCATATCCAGTTAAAATGCCTAAAACAATAGAGAAAATATATTAGCTCTTGGAACAATAAACTTAGAGCAGTGGTTCGTAACTGTAGTGGATCACAAGGCAGTATTGGGAAGAGTTTTGACACCAGGGAACATTTAGAAATGTATCGAGACATTTTTGCTTGTTACTGTTGTTGGTAGAGTGTGCTAATAGTCTAGTGAGTGGAGACCAGGGATGTTGCTAACCATCCTATGACCCCTACAGTGCACAGACGCTCCCCAGAACAATAACAGGAAACTATAGAGCCAAAGGTGTCCATAGTGGTGAGATTGGTAATCCTGCTCTATAATAGAGGTAGGGAGGTTCTAGAGTTGTTGAATTCAGTGCCTATATGATATCATCAGAGATCTGATTTCTTTTCATCAGTTTGTCTTCCTGGCTTGTCCTTTCAAGTTGATCAACCTCATGGTGTCAAGATACCTGCCACCATTTCAGGTGTCACCTCCGGATTACAGTATCTCTAGGGATAATAAGGGAGTGCTTTGCTTCCCTTGTACCTTCCAAACCTCCCTATTGATATTAAAGCCCATCATTATTTACCCCTTGAGCTTGCCACAGGCTTACATTTCTTTAAAACATATGGCTGCCTGATAGTTGAATAAAATCAGTGTATTTTAACAAGGAAGAAAGAGAGCAGTGGTTGTTGGATAAAACAGCTTTGTTTTCCTTGAATTCTGGAACCCTGATGCTTTAATATGCACCAGGAATAGGTAACTTTGAAGGCAAGAAGATATTCAGTTATCTTGACAGGGCACTCTTTCTCTGGCTAGTGCTGGAAGGACTTGGAAAATAATATATTCCTGGCCTTTATTTTTCTGTGTTTTCATCACTGCTTGATGCTTTTATATTTGACATTATTTCTTTAGTTATGCTAATACCGTAAATTGAATTACACTCTCATCTTGCTGCATGGAAGCTATATTTTTTCTCTGTATATTGACATTATATACTGCCCTTAACCATGTGGTTATTTTATAGTTTTAGCTCTCAAAAAGTAATACTTGATTTACTTAAATAAAACCCTTCACTATTGCCTTCCCTTACCCATATATTACCTATAGCATTAACACTTCAGTTCTTATGAATCCTGAAAAGCAAGATAGAGCTTTTGCAAGGTAAACTTGTTTCAGTGTTTCTCAGTCTTATAGTCATGACATTCTTCTTTTCTTCCTTCCTTCATTCCTTCCAGGATTATTACATGTTTTAGAGGATAAAAACGAAAACCTAAACTACACAAAAAACTTTGTGATTCACTAGCCTATTTCTAGGTAGGTAGGGTTATTTCTTTAAAACTTGTACATATTTAAATTAATTAAGCACCAATCATGTTTCTATAAAATTATGACAAAGATTTATTGCAAAATGATGACATTCAAAATGCTAAGAAGGGTGTTAAAGTTGATTAGCAATATTGTTTCATTATCAGCCTCTCCAGACTTCCCTTTTTACACTGGCAAAGGACTTAACATTTCCTTTTGAATGGCCTGAAAATTTTTGCCGTTACTAGATCAGAATATAGAATTCCAATACCAGGTAATTGGAATCCTGGAAGAAGTCCCATAATGATGTATACTGACAAGCATAACACAAGTGCTTCCTTTTCCTCTCCCATATCCAGAGCAGATATCATATTTGATGGTGACACTTCATTTCATTAACTTTGTAAATAACTGAATGCTTTGGTAGTCTAGATCTGCACTATCTATGCTGTACCCACTTGACATGTGATTATTTAAACAAAATACTAAAAACTTTTTGAGGTTTTTTGACATACAATAAATTGCATAAAGTTTACAATTTCAGTTTTAAGATGTATGTACACCTATAAAAATAGCACAATCAGGAACATATCATTTTCCAAAGTTTTTTGTGCCTACCATCCTCTTGAATTAAAAATAAGTTACAAAGTTATAGTAATCAAAACACTATGGAATTGGCATAAAAACAAATATATAGATCAATGGAACAGAATGAAACAGAATAAAGAGCCCACATATACACAGTCAATTAATTTACAATAAAGAAACCAAGAATATACATTGGAAAAGCATAGTTTCTTCAATAAATGGCTCTGGGTAAACTGGACAGCCACATGCAAAAGAATGAAACTGAACCCACATACTACACTATACACAAAAACAAAATCAAAACCAAAATGGATTAAAGATTTGAGCCTAAGGCTTGAAACTATAAAACTCCTAGAATTACATGTAGGAGGTAAGCTCCTTGACAGGTCTTGGCCATGATTTTTTTTTTTGACATCAAAAACAAAGGCAACAGAAATAAAAATAAGCAAGTGGGACTACATCAAACTAAAAAGCTTCTGCACAGCAAAGGAAACTATCAAAAAGTAAACAAGCAACCTATAGAATGGAAGAAAATATTTATAAGTTAATTAGCTTATCGGGCTAATACAGGAAAAGGTGTTCAACATCACTAATTATCAGACAAATCAAAACCATGGTGAGATACATCTCATGCCTGTGAGGATGACTACCGTCAAAATGACAAGAAATTACAAGTATTGACAAGAATGTGAAGAAATGGGAACCCTGTGCATTGTTGGTGGAAATGTAAATTGGTACAGCCACTACAAAAAGCAGTAAAAGTTCTTTAAAAAATTCAAAATAGAACTGCCATATAATCCAGAAATTCCGCTTTTGGGTGTATATCTGAATAAAGCCAACTCACTATGCTGAAGTGATATCTGCGTGCCCATGTTTATTACAGTGTTATTTGCAAAAGCTCAGTAGCCAAGATATGGAAACAATTTAAGTGCCTATCAATGTGGATAAAGAAAATGTGATATATATATATATATATATATATATATATATGTTATGTAATAAAAAATTCAGCTATAGAGATGGAAATCCTGCCATTTAACACAAGATGGATGGACCTTGTGGGCACTATGCTAAATGAAATGTCATACTGATAAAGAGAAAACAGCAGAATCCAAAAGAATAGAACTCAGAACGAGTTGGGGGTGGAGAATAGGGGAAATGGGTGAAGGGGGTCAAAAAGTGTAAACTTGCAGAAAAAAATTAAAGAGCAAATATGCTTCCCTTATTCTTGATCATACTGGCAAAGCCTCTGTCTTTCACTATTAGGAATGAAGTTATCTGTAGATGTTTCATAGATGTGCTTTGTCAGGTTGAGGAAGATTCTTTTTATTCTTATTTTGCTGAGAATTTATCCAGGTTTAATTCTGAAAAAATTTGTTTCTGCATCTATTGATGTAATTGTACCCATTTGGGTAGACTTGGTTGCTCATATAATGAATTACATTGACTTATTAAATGTTAAGTCAAATTTACATTCTTGGCATATATTTCACTTGGGTTATGATCTGTTGCCCATTCTATACATTATTGGATTAAATTTGCTGAAAATGTGCTAAGAATTTTTGCATTTGTGTTCATGAGGTACATTGTCTCTGCTTTTGTTTTCTTCTAATATTTTGTCTGGTTTTGGTATCAGGGTAATTCTGGTCCCACAAAATAAGGTATAAACGTTTCCTCCTTTTAGATTTTTCTGGAAAAATTTGTATGCAACTAACAATTATTTTTATTTTTAAAAGCTTAGTAGACCAGTGAAGTCATCTGAGCTTGAGTTTTCTTTGAGGGAAGGATTTTAATTACCAATTAAATTTGTTTAGTAGATATAGGGATGTTCTGTTTTTCTATTTCTTCCTGGGTGAACTTTGGGTCTTTCAAGGAATTTGTCCACTTTATTCAAATTGTCAAATTTACTGGTGTAAATTTTTTAATTAAATTTAATGCAAAGAAAGTAAAGTTCAATACAATTTAGAATTTAATTTCTCAACCACACTAATGAACATTGAGGACCAATCCTCAGTAAGTATATATGGCTAGTTGCTACTGAGTCAGTCAGCACAGATATGGGACATTTTTATCACTGCAGAAAGTTATGTTGGAAACCCTAGAGATAGCTGGAAAAGGCAATGGCGCCCCACTCCAGTCCTCTTGCCTGCCAAATCCCATGGACGGAGGAGCCTGGTGGGCTGCAGTCCATGGGGTCACTAAGAGTCAGACACGACTGAGCGACTTCACTTTCACCTTTCACTTTCATGCATTGGAGAAGTAAATGGCAACCCACTCCAGTGTTCTTGCCTGGAGAATCCCAGGGACGGGGGAGCCTGGTGGGCTGACGTCTATGGGGTCGCACAGAGTCGAACACGACTGAAGTGACTTAGCAGTAGCAGCAGAGATAGCTATTATTCTGTTTTATTTATCAGTTAGGACTCAAGATTGGGAATAGGTCCACTCAAATGGGAAGTGAAATATAGATTACGCCAAACCAATTCAGTTCTCAGAATGTTTTAATTTTTTTTTTCTTTTTACTTTATTCTACTTTACAATACTGTATTGGTTTTGGCATACATTGACATGAATCCGCCACAAGTGTATATGAGCTCCCAATCCTGAATCCCCCTCCCACCTCCCACCCCACATCATCTCTCTGGATCATCCCTGTGTCCACATATTCCTTGGCTTAGATTTTATTCACTTTTAGAGTGCTGTGCTGAGTCGCTCTAGTCTCTTAGCGACCCCATGGACTGTAGCCCGCCAGTCTTCTCTGTCCATGGGATTCTCCAGGCAGGAATACTGGAGTGGGTTGCCACTTCCTATGAGTTTATTAAATAGTACAGTCTTGGGACTTCCAGTGGTCCAGTGGTTAATCTGTCCAGTGATTAATAATCTGCTTGCCAATACAGAGGATATGGGTTCCATCCCTGGTTCAGAAGAATTCCTCGTGGCACAGAGCAAATGAACTGTGCCCTAGAGTCGATGTACCGCAACTACTCAGGCCCAGACAACCAGAGCCTGTGGTCCTCAGCAAGAGAAGCCACCGTGATGAGAAGTCCACATGCTGTAACTGTAGCCTCCCACGTGCCACAGAAAAAGCCTGCATGCAGCAATAAATATCCAGTGCAGCCAAAAGTGAAAAAACATTTTCTTTTTAAAAGAATACAGTCTTTTCAACATTCAGTTCTGCAGTAAAACTGGCCTTGCCTAATTGACTTGATAAAGCCCACGAGAGAGGAAAGTAAACTAAAAATAATCTCTAATTTCTATACTTTAATAACAACCTCTGACTCTATGTTAGATCTCTGTACAGTTCTTTTTACAGAGAGTTTTTCTGACTCATTATTCAAAGAGATATTTGGCATGTATTTATACTTAAATGCACTCTAGCCATCTTAAAATCTGCAGATCAGAATTTACACAGTGGAACTTGCTATAGGGACTGATATTTCAGGCAGTTGCTTAGAGCAGAATTTCCTCATTATTTCATTGGCATTTCTAAGGGATTTGTTTCAAGTGGCTTGCCCTGTTGATGATTGCATGTTCTAATTACTCCCAGTGAAACAGAAATAATCAATTATATTTAACATCCTGACCTAAAGAGTGGGTGTTTTTTTCAGGACTGGTTATTTGGAATGGAAGAAATGATCTTTATAATTTGGAATAGGTGAGGACCTTTGGTTTTCCTACCTAGAAGAATAATCAGAGGCTTCTTTTCTATTCATTTAATTAGCATTTCTTGATAGATTTTTTTAAAAATCCCTATTTTCAGACCCAAGACATGTGTTTTTAACAATGAAATATTTGTTTATTTATTTCCTTGAGGTGGCTAAATTATAACTTTGGTGCAAAGCAGATCTGGAATTGAATTATCCTTGGCTGTGTGTCATGATGGATCTGACCCTCAATTTCTGAGCTCTAAAATTAGTGATTAAATATAGCTCACAAGGAGATAGTAAAGCATAGTAACTAAGTGCTATCTTAGACAGATGTATGTATATAATCTTAGGTCTACTTAGTGATCTAATCTTTAAAACTTTTAAATCTAAGTTTCAGTTCAGTTGCTCAGTCGTGTCCGACTCTTTGTAACCCCATAAATCGCAGCACACCAGGCCTCCCTGTCCGTCACCAACTCCCGGACTTCACTCAGATTCACGTCCATCGAGTCAGTGATGCCATCCAGCCATCTCATCCCCTGTTGTCCCCTTCTCCTCCTGCCCCCAATCCCTCCCAGCATCAGAGTCTTTTCCAGTGAGTCAACTCTTCGCAGGAGGTGGCTAAAATACTGGAATTTCAGCTTCAGCATCATTCCCTCCAAAGAAATCTAAGTTTACTCATTTGCAAATGGACACCCTAACATATATGTGCCCAGTCGCTCAGTCGTGTTTGACTCTTTGCAACCCTATGGGCTGTAGCCCGCCAGGCTCCTCTGTCCATGGGATTTTTCAGGCAAGAGGACTACAGTGGGTTGCCATGTCCTCCTTCAGGTGATCTTCCCCACCTAGGAGCTGAACCAGCATCTCCTGTATTGGCAGGCAGATTCTTTACTATTAAGCCACCTGGGAAGCCTAATATATAATAGGATTATAATTAGAATTGTTACATGGATTAAATGTATTTATTAATGGCATTTGTAAAGTAATCAGCACACTGCCTGACTTAAAATATTGAAGTTATTCTCCTTTTCCTCACTAGCTTATTAGTAGTAAAGTAGATAACATATAGTGCCTATTACTTAATAATGTTTGAAAATTTTACTTCCATCCTACTTTTAATTTAGGTTTTACTTTATGAAAGACTAAGTAGATTCAGCTGTTCACATATTTTTCTTAATTTTAAAAATCTTTTGCTTTCTCTCTTCAGTTCAGTTCGGTTCAGTTCAGTCGCTCAGTCATGTCCGACTCTTTGCAACCCCATGAATCACAGCACACCAGGCCTCCCTGTCCATCACCAACTCCCGGAGTTCACTCAGACTCACGCGAGTCAGTGATGCCATCCAGCCATCTCATCCTCTGTCATCCCCTTCTCCTCCTGCCCCTAATCCCTCCCAGCATCAGAGTCTTTCTCTCTTAGTCATATTTGAATAATCAATTCTGGAAATATCTACAAATACTATCTTAGTGGTATCCAGAGTTTCAACTTTTGGCTTTGTCTATATATAAAACATTAAATATTTAACATATATGCTTACGAGTTTTCATGGGTTAGAGGTATTATGGGAAACCTGTTTTTTATTTACAAATGCTCATGTTTTCCATAAGAAAAATGTGTGAATTTAAAATGTAAAGAAACAAATATTCTTTAAAAGAGAGGAAGGGAAAGCAAAACCAATTCTAGTGGTTCAAATGGGCATACAGGTATTCAGTGTACCTTTTGCAATATAGTTTTATCAAGGTTGATTTCTTGTCTGGGTCTTCTACATCTTGCACATTGAGGATAAGCAGAAAAATTTGAGTCTCCTTGATATCATTCTATATCACCTTTACAAACTTCTTGCTATGGGGTGGGAAATTCTAACTTGAACTACAATCCATTACTATACTAGACATACTGTGGCTGTTGCCTGTAATGATCTCTGAACTGTTATTAAAGGTAAGGTATTACTCTACAAAGTTTAGGATAGTAGTCTTGCTGAAACAAGCAAATACCTTCTATTACATCAGCGTTCTATTTAAATAACAAATAGCTGGCCTCTGACTCTGTATCATCCTCTTGTGTATGTCTGGGCAGGAAGGTTTGCATGCTGGTGAATATTTTTAGGCTCCTTCAAGCAGCCAGGATACCAGTTATTGCAAGATCATTTTGACAGCTCTTTTTAGATCTCAACACTTGATGCTTTTTGTGAGTGCTTTGTAATGGCAAGGATTATAATTTCCACCTCTAATACAGTTATAAAAGTCTGATGCATCTTTTCAGAAGAGAACTTGACAATAAAAAGGGAAAATTGAAGTAAATTAAGTCAGGGAGTTTTCGAGCTATCAAGGAAAATGTTGTATACCATCATGACATTTCAACCCCAAAGTCGGTGCTAAAGCTTATCAGTGGAGCTGATGAGCTGTGGCTGAAAAATAAGTAAGAGTTTGAGCTCAAAAAGAAGTAAGGATATTTGAGCTCAAATATCTTTCTAAGCGGCTTGCCTTATCACAGTCTATCCAAGCACCTAATCGAGGGCATTTAATCCTGTGGTTGCAGCAAAAATGGAAATATCAATGGAGAACAATTGGTTATTTGAATTTGCTCAGTGTTGAGCAGGAAATCTTAACAGAAATCTTAAGCTTCACTGTTCTCACATTCATAAGAGCTCTGTCCTTTAGCTAACTCCCTCATAATTGAAAGTTTTTTGCAAAAAAAAAAAAAAAAAAAAAAGCAATACTAATAGTTTCTCTCTTCATATGGTTGTGGGAAGAAGGATTAACTTAAGTAGATACATGAAAAAGATTATAATGCATAAACTAATTGTTTAGATAATTGCTATGCTATAAGAGCAGTTAGCAACTTTGTTTTGTCTCTAAATGCTCTTTCCAGCTGTATTCACTAGGGGAAATATTTCTATGACCATGGACAGACACTTGCATATTTCTTACTTTACTTCTTTGCTGTTCTTCGGTTGCTCAGTCGTGTCCAACTCTTTGCGATGCCATGGAGTGCAGCACGCCAGAGCTTCCTCAAACTCATGTCCATCTCGTCAAGTCAGTAATGCCATCCAACCATCTCATTCTCTATCATCCCCTTCTCCTGCCTTCAGTCTTTCCCATCATCAGTGTCTTTTTCCAATGAGTCGGCTCCTTGCATCAGGTGGCCAAAGTACTGAAGCTTCAGCTTCAGCATCAGTCCGTCCAGTGAATATTTAGAATTGATTTCCTCTAAGATTGACTAGTTCGATCTTGCAGTCCATGGGACTGACAATAGTGTTCTCCAGCACCATGGTTCTAAAACATCAGTTCTTCAGCACTCTGCCTTCTTCATGGTCCAACTCTCACATCCGTACATGACTACTGGAAGAACCATAGCTTTGACTATATGGACCTGTATTGACAAAGCAATGTCTCTGCTTTTTAATGCCTTACACTCAGATAATAGATTTATGATTCCTTAAAGTTGTAAATGTAGCTTTAATTTAGAGATTAGATTGTCTAAGTCTGAGATATTAATTAAGCATTTCAATGTTCATTCAAAGGTAAGACTTCCCCCTTACTGGTTCATGCTGAGAAAACAGTGAAACTTAAGATTTCCATCTTTGGAGTCCTTAGACTGCTTCTTCTATTTGGAATGTTCTGTCTCTACCTTGCTCATGTGACTTACTCCATTTCCTCATTCATATATTTGCTCAGATTGTTACCTTATCAATGATGCCACCTCATCTATTTTGACATTTCTGACTCCCTTGCCCTGCTTTTTATTCTCATTTTTATTATGTATGTCTCCCACACCTTGCTAGCATGACAATCCTATGAGGGCAATGATTTATATCTGTTTTGTGTATTAGTATATCCTCAGAATCTAAGATAGTACTTAACACTGTCTAAGGGCTCAATAGTGGCTTCCCAAGTGTGCAATTTCTGTGAACTAAAATGGACCAGAATGGGCAAATTTAACTCAGTTGACCATTATATCTACTACTGCCAGCAAGAATCCCTTAGAAGAAATGGAGTAACCCTCACAGTCAACAAAAGAGTCCGAAATGCAGTTCTTGGATGCAGTCTCAAAAACGACAGAATGATCTCTGTTCGTTTCCAAGGCAAACCATTCAATATCACAGTTATCTAAGTCTATACCCCAATCAGTAATGCTGAAGAAGCTGAAGTTGAGCA
The DNA here is from genome assembly GCA_006408675.1 of Madoqua kirkii. Lineage (NCBI taxonomy): Eukaryota > Metazoa > Chordata > Mammalia > Artiodactyla > Bovidae > Madoqua > Madoqua kirkii. The sequence goes on from SJYC01019877.1 coordinate 11,998, forward strand.
GTTCTATAAAGACCTACAAGATCTTCTTGAACTAACACACAAAAAAGATGTCCTTTTCATTATAGGGGACTGGAATGCAAAAGTAGGAAGTCGAGAGATACCTGGAGTAACAGGCAAATTTGGCCTTGGAGTACTAAAGGAAGCAGGTCAAAGGCTAACAGAGTTTTGCCAAGAGAACACACTGGTCATAACAAGCACCCTTTTCCAACAAAACAAGAAGTGACTCTACACAAAGACATCACCAGATGGGGAATACCGAAATCAGATTGATTATATTCTTTGCAGCCAAAGATGGAGAAGCCCTATACAGTCAGGAAAAGTAAGACTGGGAGCTGACTGTGGCTCAGATAATGAACTCTTTATTGCAAAATTCAGACTTCAACTGAAGAAAGTAGGAAAAACCACTAGACCATTCAGGTATGACCTAAATCAGATCCCTTACAGATATACAGTGGAAGTGATAAATAGATCAAGGGGTTAAATCTGATAGACAGAGTGCCTGAAAAACTATGGATGGAGGTTCATGACATTGTATAGGAGGCAGTGAGCAATACCATCCCCCCAAAAAAGAAATGCAAAAAGGCAAAATGATTGTCCAAGGAGGCCTTACAAATATCTGAGAAAAGAAGAGTAGATAAAGGCAAAGGAGAAAAGGAAAGAAAGCTGTGAAAAGAAGAGAAGCGAAAAGCAAAGGAGAAAAGGAAAGATATAAGCATCTGAATGCAGAGTTCCAAAGAATAGCAAGGAGAGATAAGAAAGCCTTCCTCAGCGATTAATACAAAGAAATAGAGGGAAAGAACAAAATGGGAAAGACTAGAGATCTCTTCAAGAACATTAGAGATACCAAGGGAACACTTCATGCAAAAATGGGCTCAATAAAGGACAGAAATGGTATGGACCCAACAGAAGCAGAAGATATTAAGAAGAGGTGGCAAGAATACACAGAAGAACTGTACAAAAAAGATCTTCATGACCCGGATAGATAATCACGATGGTGTGATCACCCACCTAGAGCCAGACATCCTGGAATGTGAGGGCAAGTGGGCCTTAGAAAGCATCACTATGAACAAAGCTCATGGAGGTAATGAAATTCCAGTAGAGCTGTTTCGAATCCTGAAAGATGATGTTATAAAAGTGCTGCACTCAATATGCCAGCAAATTTGGAAAACACAGCAGTGCCACAGGACTGGAAAGGTCAGTTATCATTCCAATCCCAAAGAAAAGCAATGCCGAAGAATGTTCCAACTACATCACAATTGCGCTCATTTCTCACACTAGTAAAGTATGTTCAAAATTCTCCAAGCCAGGCTTCAGCAGTATGTGATGTACTCATTACTGCTACTTTATTCTGGTTACTAAGGGTGAGCCTCACTGATATGTTATAATTTCCCAATTTAGTTGAGGTCATTATAAGCAAAGTAGTATGTAAATTGAAGGCTCCTAGCCTCAAAGTCGAAGAAAATCTCAACGAATCTGTATAGTTAGCCTCAGGGAAATGGAGCTTAGAGATAAAATTTTGAACAGCCAAATATATCTGTGAGTAAAATTAATGGTACCAATCTAGATAGCATATTGAAAAGCAGAGACATTACTATGCCACCAAAGGTCCTTCTAGTCAAGGCTATGGTTTTCCAGTGGTCATGTATAGATGTGAGTACTTCAACAGTACATGACTTTCAGATGAACTTCCAGCATGAACTTCCAGATGTTCAAACTGGATTTAGAAAAAGGCAGAGGAACCAGAGATCAAATTGCCAACATCTGTTACATCACTGAAAAAGCAAGAGAGTCCCAGAATAATACCTACTTCTATTTTATTAACTATGCCAAAACCTTTGACCACGTGGATCACAACAAACTGTTGAAAATTCTTCAAGAGCTGGGAATACCAGACCACCTGACCTGCCTCCTGAGAAACCTGTATGCAGGTCAAGAAGCAACAGAACTGGAGTTGGAACAATGGGCTGGTTTAAATTGTGAAAGAAGTATGCCAAGGTTGTATCTTGTCATCCTGCTTATTTAACTTATATGCAGAGTACATCATGAGAAACGCTGGGCTGGAAGAAGCACAAGCTGGAATCCAGATTGCCGGGAGAAATATCAGTAACCTCAGATACACAGATGACACCACTGTTATGGGAGAAACAAAGAAGAACTAAAGAGCCTCCTGATGAAGGTGAAAGAGGAGAGTGAAAAAGCTGGCTTAAAACTCAACATTCAAAAAGCTAAGATCATGGTATCTGGTCCCATCACTTCATGGCAAATATATGGGGAAACAATGGAAACAGTGAGAGACTATCTTTTTGGGTTCCAAAATGACTGCAGATGTTGACTGCAGCCATGAAAGTAAAAGACACTTGCTCCTCAGAAGAAAATCTCTGTCAACCTAGACAGCATATTAAAAAGCAGAGATATTACTTTGCCAGCAAATGTCTGTCTAGTTACAGCTATGGTTTTTCAGTAGTCATGTATGGATGTGAGAGTTGGACCATAAAGAAAGCTGAGCACCAAAGAATTGATGCTTTTGGACTGTGGTGTTGGAAAAGACTCTTGAAAGTCCCTTGGACTGCAAGGAGATCCAACCAGTCCATCCTAAAGGAAATCAGTCCTGAATATTCATTGGAAGGACTGATGCTGAAGCTGAAACTCCAATACTTTGGCCACCTGATGCAAAGGAAACGACCCTGATGCTGGGAAAGATGAAAGACAGGAGGAGAAGGCAATGACAGAGGATGAGATGGTTGGATGGCATCACTGCCTCCATGGACATGCGTTTGAGCAAGGTCTAGGGATTAGTGATGGACAGGAAAGCCTGACGTGTTGCAGTCCATGGAGTTGCAAAGAGTCAAACACGGCTGAGTGACTGAACTGAAGTGTGCAATGGTAAAGAATCCACTTGCCAGTCCTGGAGATGCAGTAGACATGGGTTCATCCCTGGATCAGGAATATCCTCTGTAGTAGGAAATGGCAACCCATTTCAGTATTCTTGCCAGGAAGATTCCATGGACAGAGGATCCTGGTGGACTACTGTCCATGAGGACACAGTGAGTCAGACACAGCTGAGCTACTGAGTATGCACATGAACAGGAATTCAATAAATATTAATGGACTGAATTTGGTGATATGCTTTCTTACGTTTCTTGAAAAGTTCCCAATACCAGGGATTTTTATTTAACATTTCCTTTGACCTAAACATTTTCTGGGTAGAAACTTTGACTCCTTCTCACACTCTTAAGAATCCCCTGTCCACTCTAGCTAGTGGGGATGCCTACATTTTTAAGTAGCCCTATTCATTAGGACCAAGATGACCTCAAGTGACCCACATTGATCCAGGGGAAGTATTCATTTCTTGTCCCAACAAATTGGAAATGCAGATAAAGCCAACTTTATCCTGCTAACTTGGCTGGCTTTATATTCCCAGGTTTGAGTCAACTGAATTCTCTTGAGTTCTCCAGAGAAACAAAACCAATAGAATAGTGCCACTAATTTCTGCAATCCCTCTAGTAATGTGGCATTGCTTTGGGTTTACTGTTTTCCCAGGTAGAAACAATTCTACTTAAGTAGAAGATTCTACTTGGCCTTTCCTACCATAATTGCATAAACTCTATAAGTCAAGAAATCTACATGAGTATTCTGTCAGTCACTGAAGATTTCTATTCCAATAATGCATTCCAAAATTGGGGAAATAACTACAGGATGGGTTTGGAGACTGTATTATTAGGGTCACTAGAGAAACAGCTGATAGGAATATGTATATGCACATATACATATATATGCATACATGCATACATACATCCATCACATATATATATTTATAGTAAATATATTTAAATTAAAAAAATTTATATATCTTGAGAAATTGACTCATATGATTATGAAAGCTTGGTGAGTCTGAAATAGAATGAGGAAAGCTGGCAGACTGGAGGATTAGATAAGAGCTGTATTTGAGTTCAAAGGTAGTCTGCTAGCAAACCAGAAAGAACTAATATTGCAGATAAAGTCTGAAGGCAGTCAGAAGTCCCTCTTACTTAAAAGGGGGCAGCCTCTTGTACTTTTCAACTGATTTATGAGGACCAACCATACTATAGAAAGTGATCTCCTTTACTCAGAATCCACTAGTTTAAATGTAAGTCTTATCCAAAAGAACCCTCACATAAACATCTGGAATAATGTTTGACCATATCTGGGCACCATGGTCCAGCCAAACTGACACATAAAATTAGCTATCATGTTACCCACTGGATGTACTCTGAGATGGACCTGAGCTAAAATTCCAGTAATTGCCTGAGTTCTATAAGCCTTTAATGAATCCCAGCAACTTTTTGGGTCTCCTTGAATCCGTGTCAGTTCAGAGCCAGAGTCTACTAATCTCTCTGAAGCTTCTGATAATTTTCTTTTCTCCACTGTACAGTCACCTTGGTAACAGACTTTGCCTTTGGAAAAAAGCCAGGAGAAAAATTAATAGTATACATATTTAGCAGCATAGCTGGATCCTTCCTTAAGGGGACCTGGTCTCCTTTTCATTAAAGGTGTTCTTGATCTGTAAACTGACTCAAGTTTGGGAATTTTTCAAATCTGTTCATATGATTCAAGCTAGGATTTGGTGTACTTGACCTTGAACCCTTCTAAGTGCTCTAAATTCAAGTAAGAATTAAGTAGACTACTCATATATTTAACTTCTAGGCACACCGTGATCAATCAACTAATGTTAGAAGATCTTTGTGAGGTAACTATTATGACTACAGCATTGACTCTGTTGTCTACTAAAGTAATATCTTATTTTGCCTTTGGAAATTAAATGCCTGTACTTGGTCCCTGGGATACAACTGTCTTCACTGCATTTAGATTTCTCAAATCAAAAAACTCATCCTTATGATTCTGTCCCTCAAAAAGTACTCTGTGTAGCAAAATCTGTATTAGGGTTCTTCAGAGAAACAGTCAACAGAATATACACATAGATATAGATGCAACATATACATAGATGAAGAGAGACATTTTCAGGGATTGGTTCACATAATGGTGGTGCATAGCTACAAGAGCCAGTGTACTAAGTGCAGGTGGCTGCGAGAGCTGGCACACTAAGTGCAGGCCAGCCAGGGCACTAAACGCGGCCGAGAGGAGCTACCCATGTCTGAGGTCAGGGGTAGAGGCCTAGAGTGCCAGGCTGCAATGGCACAGGAACGGCCAAGAAGAGCTACCCTGCGTCTGAGGTCAGTGTTGGCCAAGAGAAGCTACCCCACTTCTGACGTCAGGGGCGGCTGGGAGAAGCCACCTCATGCCAGAGGCCAGGGGCGGTGACCTTGAGAAGCCACCCATGCCAGAGGCCAGGGCTGGCAGTAGGGAGGAGCAACCTGAGGAGCAGTGGCTGTGCAGGCGCAGGAGGGCCTAGAGAAGCTATTCCACTTTGAAGGTCAGGAATGGTGGCAGTAAGGAGATACCCCTCGTCCAAGGTAAGGAGTAGTGGCTGTGCTGTGCTGGAGCAGCTGTGAAGAGATACCCCACACCAAAGGTAAGAGAAACCCAAGTAAGATGGTAGGTGTTGCAAGAGGGCATCAGAGGGAAGACACATTGAAACCATACTCACAGAAAACTAGTCAATCTAAACACACTAGGACCACAGCCTTGTCTAACTCAATGAAACCAAGCCATGTCTACGGGGCAACCCAAGATGGGCGGGTCATAGTGGATAGGTCTGACAGAACGTGGTCCACTGGAGAAGGGAATGGCAAGCCACTTCAGTATTCTTGCCTTGAGAACCCCATGAACAGTATGAAAAGGCAAAATGATAGATACTGAAAGAGGAGCTCCCCACGTCATCAGGTGCCCGATATGCTACTGAAGATCAGTGGAGAAATAATTCCAGAAAGAATGAAGGGATGGAGCCAAAGCAAAAACAATACCCAGTTGTGGATGTGACTGGTGATAGAAGCAATGTCTGATGCTGTAAAGAGCAATATTGCATAGGAACCTGGAATGTCAGGTCCATGAATCAAGGCAAATTGGAAGTGGTCAAACAAGAGATGGCAAGGGTGAATGTTGACATTCTAGGCATCAGCGAACTAAAATGGACGGGAATGGGTGAATTTAACTCAGATGACGATTATATCTGCTACTGCGGGCAGGAATCCTTCAGAAGAAATGCAGTAGCCATCATGGTCAACAAAAGAGTCTGAAATGCAGTACTTGGATACAATCTCAAAAACAACAGAATGATTTCTGTTCATCTCCAAGGCAAACCATTCAATATCACGGTAATCCAAGTCTATGCCCCAACCAGTAATGCTGAAGAAGCTGAAGTTAAACGGTTCTGTGAAGACCTACAAGACCTTTTAGAACTAACATCCAAAAAAAGATGTCCTCTTCATTATAGGGGACTGGAATGCAAAAGTAGGAGGTCAAGAAACACCTGGAGTAACAGGCAAATTTGGCCTTGGAATGCAGAATGAAGCAGGGCAAAGACTAATAGAGTTTTGCCAAGAAAATGCACTGGTCATAGCAAACACCCTCTTCCAACAACACAAGAGAAGACTCTACACATGGACATCACCAGATGGTCAACACCGAAATCAGATTGATTATATTCTTTGC
>SJYC01019879.1:0-44872 GCA_006408675.1 Madoqua kirkii
GTTTAAGGAAATGACATATATGAATGAGAAAAGTATGTGAGAATATATGCAATATAGAAAAGAATCCTCGGAGAAAATGACTCAGACTATAGGAATTCAGAGGAGGAGCAGTCATATAACTGACAACTGAGAGAGGTCATAAAGATTATAGAAAGAAATCAAGACAGACATTCTGGAAAGTTGAAGTAATATCATTCAAGTTTTCTGGTTGAAAGAATGTGCCAATGGATGAATGCTAAACTTAATTTGACAATAATTGTGTAGGGAACATTGGAAATGAAATCTGAATTTAGGGACTCTGAGGGAACTAGCAAAAAATATCACCCCAATGTTTGGTGATAAAAGTGTCAGGATACATCTAAAATGTTTTAACAGATTTATTAATTTATTAATTACCTATATGATCTTAGATTGAGTCTAAATATTTCATTGTTAAGCAAAGTTATCAAGTGGATAATAAACAAGTAAGTAAAAATCAGCTTTTATAAATAGAAAACCCTAGTAATTTTGGATTTTTTTAAAAAATTACTCCCCAAACTGTAAGCTAATGCAATAAAGCATTGCTATTTTTTGTTATTGTTCAGTCACTCAGTCATGTCTGACTCTTTTTGACCTCGTAGACTGCAGCATGTCAGGCTTCCCTGTCCTTCACTATGTCCTGGAGTTTGCTCAAACTCATGTCCATTGAATCAGTGATGACATCTAACCATCTCATCCATTATTGTCCCCTTTTCCATACAATGTCTGGACTTCACTTGTTTAGAGATAATGCATTGTTCATCTTTGTATTCCCTTTGCCTAGTACAATGCTTACACTAAATAAAAATAAGGGGATTAGCCTTCAAGATAACGTAGAAATGTGGAGATATGCAGTTATATGCAACAAAGTCCAATTAATCAGACTATGCAAAAGGTAGCTTATAAATCAAACAGAAAGAGAGAAATAAGTGTAGGTTTAGAGACTGCTTCACAGACTAATTTTCAGTTGAGCCTCAAAATATAAGTAAAATGAAGAAAAGGGAGAGAGTACAGGAAAGGTATTATTCTAGGCGTAGTCAGACAGGACTGAGCTACTTCACTTCACTTTTCACTTTTATGCATTGGAGAAGGAAAATGCAATCCACTTCAGTGTTCTTGCCTGGAGAATCCCAGGGACAGGGGAGCCTGGTGGGCTGCCATCTATGGGGTCACACTGAGGCAGACATGACTGAAGCAACTTAGCAGCAGCAGGCATTAGAAAAGATATTCTGTGGGGACATAGACTACAACGTGAATACATAGCAAGGTGTTAAATATACAAATATATATCAAAACTATTTTCTTAATACTGTAAGCATTTACATTTCATTTTCAAAATTTTGCCAATTTTTATAACTTGGTGAAGACAATGAGGAAAACAAAGCAATTTGTTATTTATACTTTGCCATGGTGACATAACTATCCCTGTATGTTTTTAGTTGTGAGATGAAAATGGAAAATATCACTGAAGTCAAAGTTAACGAAAGTTACACAAAAGAAACAAAAAAGCAATCAGCATTCAATTATTTTACTGGTGAGACATACTTGAAAGTGAAAGTGAAAGTTGCTCAGTCACGTTCAGCTCTTTGTGACTCCATAGACTATACATACAGTCCATGGAATTCTCCAGTCCAGAATACTGGAGTTGGTAGGATTTCCCTTCTCCAGTTGATATTCCTGATGCAGGAATCAAACCAGAGTCTCCTGTATTACAGGAAGATTCTTTACCAATTAAGCTATGAGGGACATATCTAGACTGCATCAATAATCAATCACATGTATTCACTGCCAATCTACTATATATATGGCTCCTCCATGGTCAGAGGAGCCTGGTGGGCTACAGTCCATAGGGTCACAAAGAGACATGACTGAAGTGACTTATCATGCATGCATGCTACAGAATAAGATATAGAACTGATCATGTCCTTTTGGTGCTTATTATTCTGTTATGAACATCTTATTTTTTTAACCTCATGAATAATATCTCTTTTCCTTCTCCTCTTGCTTTTTTTTTTTTTCACTTATTTACCGTATTTGAGAAAATTGTCTCTTTCATGGTTCATGTCTTATACATTGGCCAAATATGAAGCTTGACCATTTATTTGGGTACTTTTGATCTTAATCCCAGTTACTAACATTTGGAGTTCAATAATCAGATTGTAGGAGTTTCAAAATAGACCTTTTATTTCTGGGAAGTTAGGATGATCTTATTTTTAAAGAACATTCAATTCAGGGGGAGAAAATTAGTTCATATATTTAGGGACATAAGAGATGGAAACTAAAGACTTGGGGAAGTGGTATGCATACATATGTATGTGGTGTGTGTGTGTGTGTGTGAGAGAGAGACAGAGACAGAGACAGAGACAGAGAGACAGAGAGAAGGGGTGGTTTGTTTAGCATTTGAGCACACGGATATAACTGTTCAAGCTAGTATTGTCTATGGACTTGGCAGTGATACGAATCAGTAAGGCAGTTCTTTCAACTGTTTTAAGCTCTGTTTCTTATTTTTAATAACTAAAGAGCTCTGCTTAACATAAAAATATGTACTTGCTTATCATCACAGTGTATGCTACAAAGAAAAATATAGCTTGTATGGCAATGTATTAAGGCTTCCCATGCAGTGCCAGTAGTAAAGAATCTTGATGCCAACACAGGAGACAGACAAGATATGAGTTTGATCCCATGGTTGGGAAAATCTCCTAGGTTAGCAAATGGCAACCCACTTCAGTATTCTTGCCTGGAAAATTCTATGGACAGAGGGGCCAGGCAGGCTATAGTCCATGGGGCTGTAAAGACTTAGACATAACTAAGCATGTGCCTGTGCATGCACACACATAGACACACATGACATGACAGTATATTAGTAAGAAAGATACATTTGGAAAGTAGAAAAGTCATATATAATAAGTGAATTTATTTTTAAACATAGTTTATGTTAAACCATTATCAACTTTGCATGTAAGAACTAAAATGTTTCCCAAAAAGTCTGTATGAAAATTTACAAATAAAAAAATGAACTCGTGAACATCATTCTACCATTTGAGCACTCAATCCAAACTGAAGAAATGATTTGATCTCCATAGCTGATTTATATATTTTACATTTTTCTCTGGTAGAAATAGGAAAGACAATGACTGGGTGAAGAATGTGAAGTGAATATTTAATATAATTAATCTCAGCATTTAGGTCAACAGAGCATCAGAGGCAATTTTTGATACTGAATGGATTGACTAATCAGATGAAACTATTTAGAAATCCATCTTTCTGATATATTTAGTGTGTAAAGAAATAGCCTAAACTGGAGGAACTAAAGAATAAAATTAAAGAGACACATGTACCACAATGTTCATTACAGCATTGTTTATAATAGCCAGGACATGGAAACAACCTAGATGTTTATCAGCAGATGAATGGATAAGAAAGCAGTGGTACATATACACAATGGAGTATTAGCCCTTAAAAAGAATAAATTTGAATCAGTTCTAATGAGATGGATGAAACTGGATCCAATTATACAGAGTGAAGTAAACCAGAAAGAAAAACACCAATACAGTATACTGACACATATATATGGAATTTAGAAAGATAGTAATGATGACCCTGTATGTGAGACATCAAAAGAGACACAGAGATATAAAATAGCCTTTTGGCCTCTGAGGGAGAGGGAGAGGGTGAGATGATTTGGGAGAATGGCACTGAAACATGTATCCTATCATGTAAGAAACAAAGTGCCAGTCTATGTTCTATACAAGATACAGGATGCTTGGGGCTGGTGCACGGGGATGATTCAGAGAGATGATATGGGGTGGGAGGTGGGAGGGGGCTTCGGGATTGGGAGCGCGTGTACACCTGTGGCTGATTCATGTCAATTTATGGCAAAACCAATATAGTATTGTAACATAGAATAAAGTAAAAAATAAAATTTTTTAAAAAATTAAAAAAAATAAATAAAATTTTAGCATAAAAGAAAAATGAAACTAAACATCAGTAATTTACCTCAATATTGAAGAAAGAGGAAATTGAGGACATTTTTATTATGATTTAGTATTAAGCCCTGATATCAGATGTTACCTTTTATCCTTGCCTTCAAAATAGTTTCTCCTTTTGTATTCATCTTTTTTTTTTTTTTTTTTTTTTTAGTTTGTCTATGTGGCCATTGTCAACCTCGCCAAAGAGACATGGTATTGATTTTGTTTTCAGATTGAATGGCTTTGGAAATCATTCAAGTGTACAGTTACTAAGTCAGGGGTGAGACAAATTTTATGTGTTTAATTCACCTAGAGGCAACTTTTGCCTTTGTTTTGTTCTATTTGTACATTTTTTCACCTTGCACATTAATGTTCTCAGAATGAGTTTATGAAATTGAAAGCTTGCTCATAAACAGAACAGTCTATATTTTTGGCAATTCTTAGTTGAAAAACAGTTTGCTTTTACAGATCAATGTCAAATAAGACTAAGTTCATAAGTGCTATTTCCTAAAGCTTAAAAATCAATAGTTCTGTCCCTCTGGATTTCTTAGTGCAGCCATTCACAGCTGAGGTGGTATAAAACACAAGATAATAAATTACAAGTAGGCATTTCCAGCCATCAGGGCTTCATTCTAAATAACTTTAATTATAAATAACCAACCAATGAGCCAGTCTCTTACAAGTACTAGAAGTAAAGCAATTAGCACATTAATCAGTGAAACAATTTGTAAAATGAAATGAATATATCAAACTTACTTTTTAATATGAAAACTGGTTTGTCTTACATAAAAAGAAGAGATTTTGTTTTCGTCTGAACGTGTCTATTCTGTACTTCAGTCCATAAAATAACTGTCAAGATGTCTTTATACTGAGTCCAACAAACTAAATTAGATAACTTGTGTGAATTCTAATTATATACATATCATTTACAAGGGTGTCTTTTTTCATCAGTAAAACTATGTTCTTAAAAACACTATGTTCTCCAAACAGACAGATGTTCCCAAACACATAGAGATATTAAACAAAAATCAACTGAAGCACATAATTTTGTTTGCTAAAAGAACAGATCACATGGGTTTTAAATTTCTATTAGGTTTGTACAAAAGTAATTTCTGTTTTGCATGGTTATAATATGCCACTTTATATTGGAATGCATTTTTAAATGTGTGATTACGTTTTACCTCACTTTAATACACATTCAATGCTTTATTTTTTCTAATGAATTGTTACTTGCTATTTATCTCCTATTCATTTAAGACTATGGAAATGATGTTAGACAAAAGCAAATGTGAGTAATTTTCTTATACAAGTCAAAACCAATATAGTATTGTAAAGTAAAATAAATAAAATAAAATAAAATCTTAAAAAAATAAAATAGGTCATGAACAGTGAAGACAACTCACAACAACAACAAGGCATTTAGAACAGGAACAGCTAATGAACATATGGTGCAGTGGTGGTGAAGAAGTTTTGCAAAGCAGATGAGAACCTTGAAGATGAGGAGCACAGTGGCCAGCCATTGGAAGTTGACAATGACCAACTGAGAGAATCATCAAAGCTGATCCTGTTACCAATATATGAGAAGTTACCCAAGAACTCAGTGTCAATCATTCTATGGTCCTTTGGCATTTGAAGTAAATTGGAAAGATGAAAAAGCTTTATAAGTGAGTGCATCATGAACTGACCACAAATTTAAAAAAAAAAATCAACATTTTTAAGTGTCATTTTCTCTTATTCTGTGCAACAACAATGGACTGTTTCTCAGTTGGACTGTGATGTGCAATGAAAAGTGCATTTTATACAACAATGGGCAATGACCAACCTGGACCAAGAAGAAGCTCAAAAGCACTTCCCAGAGCCAAACTTGAAACAAAAAATGTCATGGTCACTCTTTGGTAGTCTGCTACCAGTACGATCCAATACAACTTTCTGAATCCCAGTAAAACCATTACATCTGAGAATTATGCTCAGCAAATTGATGAGATGCACCAAAAACTGCAATGTCTGTACCCAGCATTGATCAACAGAAAGAGCCCAACTCTTCTCCACGACAATGCATAACCACATTTCACACAACCAATGCTTCAAAAGTTGAACAAATTGGGCCACAAAGTTTTGCCTCATCTGCCATATTCACCGGACCTGTTGCCAACTGACTACCACTTCTTTAAGCATATCAACACCTTTTTGCAGGGAAAATATTTCCATAACCATCAGGATGCAAAAAATGCTTTCCAAGAGTTCATCAAATCCTAAAGTATGGATTTTTATGCTACAGGAATAAGCACTTATTCCTTGTTGGCAAAAATGTGTTGATTGTAATTGTTCCTGTTTTGATTAATAAAGATGTGTTTGAGCCTAATTATATGATTTAAAATTCAGGATCTGAGCTACAAATACTTTTCCACCAACCTAGCACCTATTAACTGCAAGGAGATCAAACCAGTCAATCCTAAAGGAAATCAATCCTGAATATTCATTGGAAAGACTGATGCTGAGGTTGAAGCACAAATACTTTGGCCACCTGATGCGAAGAGCCAACGCATTAGAAAAGAACCTGATGATGAGAAACCTTGAAGGCAGGAGGAAAGGGGACAACAGAGGATGAGATAGTTGGATGGCATCACTGACTTAATGGACATGAGTCTGAGCAAACTCTGGGAAACGAAACGGTGAAAGACAGAGAAGCCTGGGTGCTCATTCTATGGGGTCACAAGGAGGCAGACACATCTGAGTGACCGAATAACAATATTTATTGATGGCAATTATAGCAGGACATAACAAAAAAATGAAATGAGACATCCCATCATCTGCCACAGACAGAAACAAAGCATATCCTATTTTTCTCACAGGAAAACTATCTATTGAGCTTCTTACATGCATACAATTGAAATCTCTCATCACATGTATCTTAATGAAAGTGTGAAAGTGAAAGTCACACAGTCATGTCCAAGTCTTTGCGACCCCATGGAATGGCCCATGAAATTCTCCAGGCGAGAGTACTAGAGTGAGTAGCAGTTCCCTTCTCCAGAGGATCTTCCCAACCCAAGGATCTAACCCAGGTCTCCCACATTGCAGGTGAATTCTTTATCAGCTGAGCCACCAGGGAAGCATGAGAATACTGGAGTGGGTAGCCTATCCCTTCTCTAAGGTATCTTCCTGACGCAGAAATCAAACTGGGGTCTCCTGCATTACAGGTAGATTCTTTATCAGCTGAGCTACCAGGGAAGCCTCTTTTTAATGAAAATCAGGCAATTGTATTAAAGATCATGAGACTTCCTGCTTCTATAAAACATCCTGATCACAAAAGAAGTAAGATACCAAGAAGACAAATTCCATTTCAGTGAGTAAAAACCCCAGTGATATCAAGAATAGATTCCACATACTTTATGCTGCCTTTGTCTCTGTGCTCTGGTGTTTAATAAAAGTTTTCCCCTAATCCAGTGAACTTTACTTACAGTTTAAAGAAATCTGGAGAAGTAAGAAATGCCATTAATACATCCTTTGTGATAAAGTACTATTTTTCCGTTATAGTTTCCTTGCCTATGGAACTGAAAATATCAACCATAACTTTGAAGTTTTGTTCTCTATGAGCCATTCTACATAATTATGCTGCAAATTCTAAGTGCATTTCTATAAAAGAATGTGTTTGCCATTGTAGTTTAGTCTATTCAATTGGATACTTTTGTCTCAGTTATGTTTAAATATTTGTCTTAATTAGGTATTCATCACTCCTCAGCCCTATGCTCAATGGGATACTGCTGTTAGAAGAAAGGAATGAAATTCTTTCTAACTCATGAGTTAGGAGAGACTTATTAAGAATACTGTGAATGTTTTATTTTTGACTTCTGTTTGACCTTGGACCAGAAAATATTTCTTAAAAAAAAAAAAAAGCTTAATTGTCATTACTCACAGACTACAATAAACAAGGTACTTTAGGTGATGCCAAACTTGTGCTGAGATTAAATCTAGAGCACATTTTTAATACAATGTCTACACCTTTGGGTTCATGGTAAATATTGCATTATAGGCAGTTTCTGTGAGGACAGAAGTTTTCCTTTTTGTATTAGTTGCCCATAATAAGCTAGAAAATCTCATTATTTTTTTTTATTAAATGGAAATGATCCTCAAAGTTGATATGAATACATTTTTTGAAGAATGATTTAAGCCTATTTCTTTTCCTGCATATATGATTAAAAGTAAGATTACATTTCATATGAGTCTTTTTCTTATCTATCTTAAATATTGTTGCCTTATTTCAGTGGAAAGTCAATCTTACCTGACAGATGAGAATAAAAGTAAGTTATCTATTCTTATATATTCTTTTTTTTTTTTTCTTTATCAGCTGAGCCACCAGGGAAGCATGAGAATACTGGAGTGGGTAGCCTATCCCTTCTCTAAGGTATCTTCCTGACGCAGAAATCAAACTGGGGTCTCCTGCATTACAGGTAGATTCTTTATCAGCTGAGCTACCAGGGAAGCCTCTTTTTAATGAAAATCAGGCAATTGTATTAAAGATCATGAGACTTCCTGCTTCTATAAAACATCCTGATCACAAAAGAAGTAAGATACCAAGAAGACAAATTCCATTTCAGTGAGTAAAAACCCCAGTGATATCAAGAATAGATTCCACAGACTTTATGCTGCCTTTGTCTCTGTGCTCTGGTGTTTAATAAAAGTTTTCCCCTAATCCAGTGAACTTTACTTACAGTATTAAAGAAATCTGGAGAAGTAAGAAATGCCATTAATACATCCTTTGTGATAAAGTACTATTTTTCCGTTATAGTTTCCTTGCCTATGGAACTGAAAATATCAACCATAACTTTGAAGTTTTGTTCTCTATGAGCCATTCTACATAATTATGCTGCAAATTCTAAGTGCATTTCTATAAAAGAATGTGTTTGCCATTGTAGTTTAGTCTATTCAATTGGATACTTTTGTCTCAGTTATGTTTAAATATTTGTCTTAATTAGGTATTCATCACTCCTCAGCCCTATGCTCAATGGGATACTGCTGTTAGAAGAAAGGAATGAAATTCTTTCTAACTCATGAGTTAGGAGAGACTTATTAAGAATACTGTGAATGTTTTATTTTTGACTTCTGTTTGACCTTGGACCAGAAAATATTTCTTAAAAAAAAAAAAAAGCTTAATTGTCATTACTCACAGACTACAATAAACAAGGTACTTTAGGTGATGCCAAACTTGTGCTGAGATTAAATCTAGAGCACATTTTTAATACAATGTCTACACCTTTGGGTTCATGGTAAATATTGCATTATAGGCAGTTTCTGTGAGGACAGAAGTTTTCCTTTTTGTATTAGTTGCCCATAATAAGCTAGAAAATCTCATTATTTTTTTTTATTAAATGGAAATGATCCTCAAAGTTGATATGAATACATTTTTTGAAGAATGATTTAAGCCTATTTCTTTTCCTGCATATATGATTAAAAGTAAGATTACATTTCATATGAGTCTTTTTCTTATCTATCTTAAATATTGTTGCCTTATTTCAGTGGAAAGTCAATCTTACCTGACAGATGAGAATAAAAGTAAGTTATCTATTCTTATATATTCTTTTTTTTTTTCATATAATAAAACAGAGAAATTTAGAAGGCTTTGAAAGGCCTAGATCCATGGTGTATTATTATAAAATACAGAATATCACTCAGACTGAATGTGTGAAAGATTCTGGTTTTACTTCTTGCAATTCCTCTGATTTTCAGTATGCTCATTTATGAAATGAGGAGAATAGCAGTGCCATCCCTAAGACTTTACTTTAATTATTTAATACATTAATGTAGGTAAAAAACTTAAAGTTCAGTTCAGTCACTTAGTCGAGTCCAACTTTTTGACCCCATAAATCACAGCACACCAGGTCTCCCTGTCCATCACCAACTCCCAGAGTTCACTCAGACTCACATCCATCGAGTCAGTGATGCCATCCAGCCATCCCATCCTCTGTTGTCCCCTTCTTCTCCTGCCCCAAAATTTCCTAATAGCTATCACATAGTGCAGTAGAATAAAGGTTCATAACATTTAGATACACTTCTGGAAAGTCACATATTTTAGCTTGTTATTAAAAACTTGAAGAAACAATTTTAAATAAACAAATGATATTAAATATGCAAATTAGATTTTTATAAATTTGTTAACTTTGTACTTTCCTATTGGATCAAATTTCCAACATCCATTAGACTACAGATAAAGCAAGGACATTCCAGAAAAACATCTACTACCACTTCATTGACTACGCTAAAGTCTTTTACTGTATGGATCACAATAAACTGTGGAAAATTCCTAAAGAGATGGGAATACCAGACCACCTGATCTTTCACCTGATAAGTCTATATTCTGGTCAAGAACAACAGTTAGAACTAGGTATGGAATGACAGACTGATTCCAAATTGCCAAAAGAGTACATCAAGCCTATATATTGTCACCCTGCTTTTTTAACTTATACACAGAGTAAATCACACAAGATGCTTGGTGGGATAAATCACAAGCTGGAATCAAGATTGCTGGGAGAAATATCAATAACTTAAGAAATGCAGATGACACCACTCTAATGCAGAAAGCAAAGAGGAACTAAGGAGCCTCTTGATGAAGGTGAAACAAGAGAGTAAAAAAGCTGGCTTCAAACTCAACATCCAGAAAACTAAGATCATAGCATTCAGTCCACCACTTCATGGCAAAGAGACAGGGAAACAATGGAAACAGTGACATACTTTATTTCCTCAGGATCCAAAATCACTGCAGATGGTGACTGGAGCCATGAAATAAAAAACATGTTTGCTTTTGGAAGAAAAGCTATGATAAACTTAGACAGCATATTACAAAGTAGAGACATTACTTTGCTAACAGAGGTTCATCTAGTCAAGGCTATGGTTTTTCCAGTGGTCGTGTATGCATGTGAGAGTTGGACTATAAAGGGGCTGAGCACTGAAGAATTGATGCCTTTGAACTGTGCTGCTGGAGAAGACTTTTGAGAGTCCCTTGGACAGCAAGGAGATCAAACCAGTCTATCCTAAAGGAAATCAACCCTGAGTATTCATTGGAAAGACTAATGCTGAAGTTGGAGCTCCAATACTTTGGTTATCTGATATGAAAAACTGTTTCACTAGAAAATACACTGATGCTGGGAAAGATTGTGGGCATGAAGAGAAGGGGGCGACAGACAACGAGATGGTTGGATGGCATTATCAATTCAATGGACATGAGTTTGAGCAAACTCTGATAAATAGTAAATGACAGGGAAGCCTGTCATGCTGCAGTCCATGGGGTTACAGAGTTGGCATGACTGAGCACCTAAATAACAACAATTAGACAATATTTTCAGAGAGCACAAGTAAACATTCAGAATTGGATGTCTAAAGCATTGGTGACAATGGACAATGTTTTTTATTGTGGAAGATGTTTATTGTGTTTTGAAATTTCTTATTTTCATAGTTTTTTGGTTGAAAAAAGGAAACTTATCAACTATACTCTATTGGCTGATTCTGACATCTGAAGGAGAAAACTTGGTTTCTTTAAAACTTCATATGACTCAGATACAAGGAGTATCATTTCAATGTCTAGTGAGAGAGTGTGAGATGTAATTTGAGAAAGGGTCATCACGCACAAACCTGGTGACTTAATGGAGGACTGGGAGTTGTGCAAGCATTGGGAGGCATAGGCACTGCTAGTTAAAATTAAATTCCTGTCCACAGGGCTACTGTAAGACTCTCAAGCAGCTGCATAGAGATGAGACAAGGATGAGATGAAGCATGGGAGAATAAAAAAGAAAAAGCCAATGTGTAATAAGTAGCACATACGCACACAATGTTTATGAGTAATATGATATGTCTCTTGGAAGCTTCCCCAATCACTGGAAGCCTTGGATGAGGAGTACCTAACAGAAGGAAGGGCTGAATTTCCAGACCTAGGACACTTGGCTACATTTTTGTTTAGTAGCTATTTACTTTTTAAACAATGTTACAAATGTGAAAAAAAAAAAAACACTTTACAATGTCTGGTAGAGGCAACAGAAAATTCTCCAGCTGATGTTATGACTTTTTATGATTACCAAATCTTCAGTTATTAATAAAGTATATTTGTTTTATTCATGTCATCTTACAAAGAGCAATCAGCAATATTTCCACAAATGTTGTTTTCAAAAAATTATAATTATTCTTTATTAATGTACATTATAAATGCATATTAAATATTTATTTTTCATAAAATTATCTCATACTGTTAGTATTTATACACAATTTCTTTCCTTTATGGTTTCCCTTGTGGTTCATACAGTAAAGAAAGCAATGTGTGAGACCCAGGTTTGATCCCTAGGTCTGGAAGATCCCTGGAGAAGAAAATGGCAACCCACTCCAACATTCTTCCCTGGGAAATCCCATGGTCAGAGGAACCTAGGGTTGCAAAGAGTCAGACACAACTGAGCAGCTAACATACAACACACAAACTTCTCTGGGGAAGTAAGTATAAGTTAAAATTCTTTTTTAACTAGTGCATAAAATTTCATAGTGCAGTTATATTTGCAGGTATTAAGCGTTTTTCAACTTGTGGATGTTTTAGTTCTTCCCAGTTTTAAGTTACAACAAACAGTGATGAAATAATTATTCTGGTATATATCTTTGTAAACCAAACCTTCTCATGTAATACTTTCTCAGAAAAATAATTGGAGGTCAAATGATAGGTACATTTATAATTTTAATAAATTTCAGATATTTTTGACTGACATATCATTCTTATAAACTTGTATAAATTATTTGCTTATTATGGCTATTTCATTTCTTGAAATTCCTAGTTATAAGCAAGACAAACCAGCTCAGGTTGAGTTATGAGAGAACAACAACAAAAAAGAATTTGCTAGAGGATACTAGATACCTCAGCAGGTCATTGGGAGGATAAGCAGTCAGGGGAAAAAAATGCCCCAAACCATTTCACCAAATTTTACCTGGAAAGAACAAACACAAAAAGGTAACTACTGGTCCCTTGCACATTGTGTAGCAAATTATGTATGAGTAAATCTAGCTGGGTAGTTTGGGTACAAGTTCTTGCCACAGTTGCAAAAAAGATTTGAAAGGCAAGTAAGAATCATTTTCAGTTCCAATAGCTCCTAAAATGGGAGTACAGTAAGTAGACAGGTGGGAAAGCATCTTCTAGGCAGAAGCAACCACCAATGCAATGACCTGCAGAAAAGAGTATACTTGACATCTGTGTTATACCATGCTGGGAGGGGCAGTGAGGAGAGAAAGCAACGGATCAGGAATGAAGGAGAGTTGAGGTCAAAGATGGCTTAACAGCCCACAGTACGTATTTTGCATTTTCTTTAAATTATTTGTAGAGTCATGCAAGGCTGTGAGCAGATAGGTGACACCACGTTACACTTCAAAATGTTCATTCTTATTCATGTTGAAAATAGACTGAAGGGGAGAAGACAGAAGGTAGCAAAGGAGCAGATGAGTCAGAAGACCAGAAGACTGGTGAAGCAACTCAAGTTGAGAGAGGAAGTAGTTTAGACTAGGGTAGTAATGGTGGACCTGAGGGGAAGCAGTGGGAATATGGCTATAACTGAAAGATAGAGCCAATATTACTTCCAAATTGACAAACAGGAGTACAAGAAAAGAAACATGAGTCAATGAAAACTTTAATTTTTTAAACTGAGTGATTTAAGGTTTAGTTATTATCAACTGGGATAGATCAAACTACAGTACAGCAGGAGGAGGTTTAGGTCTATATGTGTAGAGGGAAATCAGGACTTCTGGTTTCAGAACTTTTAGTTTGAAATATACACTGGATATTGAAGTGGAAATTCAAATAAGATTAAGGAATTCAAGAAAGTGATATGAGACAGAGATGTGAGTGTGTGCATCACTGGCCTATAAAGAGTGTTTAAAGCTATGGTAATGAGTGAGATTGAAGATTCTCAGGGGACTCAGTGGTAAAGAATCTGCCTGCCAATGTGAGGGACTTGGGTTTGATCCCTGGGTTGGGACGATCCCCTGGAGAAAGAAATGGCAAACCACTCCAGTATTCTTGCTTGGGAAATCCCATGGGCAGAGAATCCTGTGGGGCTACATACAATTCATGGGGTTTCAAAAGAGCCAGACACAACTTAGCAACTAAACAACAACAACAATGAATGAAATTACCAAAAGCAGTGGCATGGAAACAGAAGAGATGTCCAAGTTATTATAAAAGGAATACTACAACATTAAAAAAAAAAAAAAAAAACCTTGAAGGGAAGCAGATAAACTACCAAAGGGGACTGAAAAGGACTGACAAGTAAAGCAGAACTAAAATTAAAACCGTGCAATATCAAGCTCCAAGAAGTATAAGTGTGAATTTTGTGTAAATCAAAAAATGGGTTCTTTTCCCATAGCATAATACTGCCATCTGCTGAAAAATGTCTATAAAAATTATATCAATGTCCTATGGCCCTAAGGTAAATGTCCCTCAATACTTAACTGTAAGCAGTGAAGAAAGTGGCTCAAGAAGTATGAAGTATGTTAAATATTCACATTATGCTAAGACATTCAAGTATTGAGAGCTTATTAATAGATACAGCAACCTGCAAGATATGAGAACCTTAATAAATGTAATTTTGGAATCATGGAGATAAAAATCTAATTACTAGGTGTTAAAAGAAAGTGAGCATAAAAAATTGAAGATCGTGACAACTGACAATTATAACAAGAAGAGAAATAGGTCAGTGGGTGACTAGGAAAGTTGTTTCAAGGGAGTAGGGTAGAGAAAAATTGGTAATGAAATAGGGAGCAGGAAAAACAAAGACAGCAATGTTCTGCAATAGACAAGAGAGTGGAGAGAGAAATATAACTCATTTATAGGAACAGGTAAAAAGCAGAGTATATAGGCAGAACAAGTAAGAAACAGAGTATATGGGTAGAAATGGTAGGAGGGTAGATATGGTGATTGGATCCTGTGGACATTTTCTTCTTTCCACATTATAGTAAAAAGCAAGGTCTGGGGAAGAATATTGGGATGAAGAAGGTGATTGGCAAGCTTTCTGAATGATATCCTTCTCAGATGCTTATTGCTTTTACTATTACTACAAGAACTAACAGAATCTAAAGGTGTACCCATACATCTTGAAGAAAACATTTTTCTAGTGAACATTCAATAGCAATAGCCCAGACAGTATAAAGAACTTAGTGGGATGGATAAATGAGATGTGGTACATATATACAGTGGAATATTAGGCATAAAAAATGAAATAATACCATTTGCAGTAATATAGATAGAACTAGAGAATATCATGCAAATATTATTTCTTGTCAGAAAAAGAAAAACTAATATCACATGATATTTCTTATATGTAGAGTCTAAAAAGTTGTACAAATGAGCTTATTTATAAAAAACACAAATAGAGTAACAGATGTAGAAAATATAATTACAGTCGTCAGGAAAAAGGGAGTGGAGGGATGAATTGGGAGATAATAAGGACCTACTGTATAGCACAAGGAACTCTATCTGCTTATAGGATGGAAATGGGCTCCCCTGGTAGCTCAGTCAGAAAGAATATGCCTGAAAAGCAGGAGATCGACTGCAATGCCAGAGACATGACTTATCTCTAGGTAGAGAAGATCCCCTGGAAAGTGAGAAGGAATGGCAACCCATTCCAGTATTCTTGCCTGGGAAATCTCATAGACAGAGGAGCCTGGCAGGGTATAGTCCATGGGGTCACAGAAATTGGGCAGGACTTACTGAATAAATCACCACCATAAGATGAAAGTAGCTGTTTCTACAGGTGTACAGATTTAGAACATTTAAATAATTTAACTATCAAAATGTTATTAAATATTAACTTATTAAAGTTATTAAATATCTATTTATTAAATAATGAGTTATTATTCATTTGATAACATTTGCAAAACATCAACTGTTCCTCACTATTACTTATCTATGTTAGATAGAAACATATAATTTCTTCAGTAATTGTTTTATTGTAGCTTTCAAGAATTTATTCAACCCCTCAAAATTTTCTGTACATCCCAGTCCCTGGCAACTTCCATTCTACTCTCTTCTGAAAGGGAAAAGAAATAACCAACAAGATTAATAGGCAACCTACAGAATGAGTAATATCTCAAACTATATATCTGAGAAAGGGATTAATAGTCAAAATATATAAAGATTCACAGAAATCAGGAAAAAGCAAACAGTCCATTTTAAAATGGACAGAGGAGCTAAATAGACATTTTTTTCTAAGAAGAAATAAAAGTTACCATAAGTTGCATGGAAAGACATTCAGCGTGGAAAATCTTCAGGGAAATGTGAATCAAAACTACAATGAGATCGCCTCAGTATGCTGAATAGTATCTTTAATACCCACCTCTTTTAACCGCCAAAAGAAAGAAACTAGGGTTTTACTAAAATTCTAAGTCTTGCAATTTTGTATAGAAAAAGGAGCTTGAATTTTAAGGAAAATACACCTTGTTTTTGATCCCAGATCTTTCCTGGATTTTTGGTACAATTAAATTTAAGTTTTGAAAAGAAGTGATAATATTTAATGGTTTTTCCATTAGTCATGTCATTGGATGTGAGAATTGGACCATGAAGAAAACTAAGCACCATAGAATTAATGCTTTTGAACTGTAATGTTGGAGAAGAATCTTGAGTGTCCTTTGAACTGCAAGGAGATCAAATCTGTCAATCCTAAAGGAAATCAGTCCTGAATATTCATTGTAAGGACTGATGCTGAAGCTGAAACTCTTAATACTTTGGCTACCTGATAAGAGCCAACTCATTAGAAAAGACCCTGATGCTGGGAAAGATTGAAAGCAGGAGAAAAAGGGGGCAGCAGAGGATAAGATGGTTAGCATCACTGACTCCATGGACATGAGTTTGAGCAAGCTCCAGGAGATGATGATGGACAGGGAAGGCTGGGGTACTGCAGTCCATGGGGTCACAAAGGATTGGACATGACTGAGCCACTGAACAACAACACCAATTATAAGTTAATTGAGTCAAAATATGTAAGTACCTAGTGTCAAGGAAATACGATTTTAGAAGAAATGCTACTAACAATAAATGAAGAAAAAGATTGAATAAAATAAAACCCACACTTTTATGATAACCCAATTCACTTAAATGAGCATTATGTGCAAACAGATGTTTTAAAGCATTTGGCATGTAATAACGCAACTGAGTCCAATTAAATATGCTGTCTGAATTTTGTTTCTACTATCTTCCAGTCATGCACTGCAATCCAAAACACCTAAAACAACAATAACTTATAAAACCTTTTTTCTATTCTAGAATGTTTATAGTACAGAGATATTAGACCTGACATAAAACAGGTAATTTAAAAACTATTTTTGTTGCACAAACTTTTCTTTACTTGTGGTGAGTGGGGGCTGCTCTCTAGTTGCAGTGCATGGGCTTCTTATTTGATGGTTTCTTTCAGTGCAGAATATGGGATCTGGGGCTTTCTAGCTTCAGTAGCTGTGGCTCCCAGGCTCCAGAGCATGGTCTTCATACTTAAGTTGCATGGGATTAGTTGCTCTGAGGCGTGTGGGTGATCTAACCCTTATCTCTATCTCTGGTAGACAGATTCTTTACCATTGAGCCACCAGGGAAGCCCAAAACAAGTAAATTATTATGTGTGAATTTAGCATTTGAACATATCTACTCTAAATGTTTCATGAACAACATATTTTCAGAAAATGTCAAGGATTATATAATTATCTGATGACTTTTGTTTTACAAGCATTTAGTTAGTTGAAGGCATATAGAATACACTTGAAAATATTTTTTGGGTATTGAAGAATTTTTTCTCTTATAGACTTTGAAAAACATGGTAAGAACAAGCCAATGCTCAAACACAGAGAAATATATATACATATATTTTAAATTCATCTTTCCTTGTGTTGTAAAAAATGATAGGTTAATACAAAGGCAGGAAGAGTAGCAATTCAACAAATATTTTGCTGTGGAATAAAAAAATGTCAATAATATCCTAAACTGTTAAGGTATTAGAAAGTCATTATTACATACATAAGGATTATTTTCCATGAAATAACTTATTTTGAATATCAAACTCTTTGTTAGTTCTATGAAAATATAAGCATCATGTAACATAAAGTAAATTTTAAATACTTGAAAGCTTTTTTCTTACCCATGACAGTTGGTGATTAGGTGATCTGGGATTGGTAAGGGGGCTTTAATCCAGATGATTGTTAACAAATTTAGATAACTTCTGCAGTTTTACATAGTCATTCTTAGAAGTGTTTCATTATCTGATGGTATAACCCTGGTGGCTCAGATGGTAAAGCATCTGCCTACATTGTGGGAGACCTAGGTTTGATCCCTGGGTTGAGAAGATCCTTTGGAGAAGGAAATGGCAACCCACTCCATTACTCCTGCCTGGAAAAATCCCATGGATTGGAGGAGCGTTGTAGGCTACAGTCCATGGGGTCACAAAAAGTTGACATGACTGAGTGACATCACTTTCACTTTCAAGATTAGAGATAACATATCTATGTCCAGTGTAATAGAGTGAATAAAAAAGAGGAGGTGATATTCATTATATTAAAGATACTAACAAAAATAAGTCTATATCACTTCTCCTCACATCTAACTCCTCATGATACAGTTGCATTATCAAATGTAGATACAAATTGGGGGAATGTAATATTTATTCTGGGAAAATTGAATACCTAAATAAAAATTTTATTAAGGAGAAATAATATAGGGGATTATCTTCTTGATTGCATATGGATTATATAGTTTGTAAGATTTTGTTAACACATCAATTTTCCTTCAATCCAAGTGTAATATCATGGAGGATAATTTGACAATATTAATCAGAGTTCACATGTAAAATTTAAAATATATGCCTTCCAGAAAAAAGACAAGATAGAGATTCTTTTTAACTTTGGGCTGAAGATTTCTTAGATGTGCCCCAAAACACTATCTATAAAAGGAAAAAAACATGTCAAAGTTAGAACTTCTACACTTCTACTCTACAAGACACTTTGGGAGAAAATATCTGCAAATAATATGTCTGATAAAAGACATGTATCCAGAATATATAAACTCAATAAAATTCTAATTAAAAAATAAGCAGAAGCAAAGGTCTGAATATGTTTTGCCAGAGAAACTAGAGATAGCAAATGAACTATTACAGAATTGCAAAGTAGAATAAGAAATATCTGCAGTATGCCAATGGAGCAGTAGCCACAGGACTGGAAGACATCAGTTTTTATTCTAACCACAAATAAAGGCAATGCCAAAGAATGTTCAAACTACCACACTACTGCACTCAATTCACACGCTATCAAAGTAATACTCAAAATCCCTCAAGACAGGCTTCAACACAATGTGAACCATGAACTTCCAGATGTTCAGGCTAGATTTAGGAAAGACAGAGGAACTGGAGATCAAATTGCCAACATTATTAAATCATAAAAAAAAGCAAGAGTTGCAGAAAAACATCTACTTCCGATTTATTGACTATGCCAAAGTCTTTAACTGTGTGGATCACGGCAAGCTGGAAAATTCTTAAAGAGACAGTAATACCAGACTACGTTACTTGCTTCCTGAGATATCTGTTTGCAGGTCAAGAAGAAACAGTTAGAACTGGACAAGAAACAACAGACTGGTTCCAAATTTGGAAAGGAGTAAATCAAGGTTGTATATTGTCATTTAACTTATATGCAGAGTACATCATGCGAAATGCCAGGCTAGATTAAGCACAAGCTGGATTCAAGATTGCTGGGAGAAATATCAATAACCTCATATGCACAGTATGACACCACCCTTCTGGCAGAAAGAGAAGAAGAACTAAAGAGTGTTGATTAAAAGTGAAAGAGGAGAGAAAAAAAAGAAAAAACAAAACAACAGCTCTTAGGGGGCGGCGGTCGCTGCGTGAGCACGCCCTTTCTCGCCCTCCACCGGCCAGCCGGTGTGACCATGGAGGTCTACGTCCCGTCCTTTCGCTACGAGGAGAGTGACCTGGAGCCTGGGTACATGATGTTTAAGACAGAAGTTCTAATGCATGGAAGAAAACATTTTGTTGAAAAAAGGTACAGCGAATTACACACCCAGCACAAAAAGCTTAAGAAATGCATTAAAACTCCACAAATTTCTTCTAAACATGTTCGGAACTGGGTCCCCAAAGTCTTAGAACAACGACGACAAGATTTGGAAACATATTTACAGGGCAAATATAATGTATCTCCTTTCTGAAAACAGTCTTTTCTGCCACGTCTACCACTCTGGATTTCACAGGTTACAATAGGAGTGCCCCCACCACTTGCCCTAGTGAACAGAGGCCAGGTATTGATTAACTATAACTCTGGCATCAGAACTACTCTTAGGATTCAATTTTTTTGTTGTTTTGAATATTTTATTGATCAAAATGGTAAATGACCATCAAGCGTGCAAGAAGACGATGAATTATTTACTTGCATAAAATAATCTTTCAATAAGGGAAGATGCATGGCTTACACTTTGGTTCTGTTCTGCGGCCTGAAGCAGATGGCATTCAGCTGCTATTGATTTGCTTCCATAGTTAAGGAGCAGCCTGCAACCCTGCATTCCCACTGTGAGAAGGGGTGCAGATTTGGGGACCAGAATGGAAGCCAAAAGAAACTGATTGACCCTCCCTAAAATCCTAAGGAAAAAAAAAAAAAGAAACAACAACCTTATTTGGAAACCATGAATATCTACTAAATGGAAACTTGAATTGATGTCATCATATGTGGGCTGATGCTTTTAAAGGAACATTTGTGGTCATCACTAAGGCAGGTCTCTCTAGTGAATAACAAATAGAGCAATCATCACAGAATACTGATTATAAGCATTTATATTTAAGGGAAACTAAATAAAGTTTTTTTTCCTTTCCTTGGGGTAGAATTATGTAATCTTCACATGTCTCATGTGATGTCCACAGCAGAAATTTCTGGCCTTAACATAAATGTACACATAAGTTGGGCTGACAGCCTCCCTCTTATTTACAAGTTGTGTGATCTCCGTTTATATGGAGATTTATATGTTTCACCCAGATCCTTTGTCAGCAATCACATTTGGTTTCAAAATGTCTTTCCATAATAGGTAGTTATAGATGTTGAATTTATAAGTATTTTCCTTGAAGCTGTGTCCAACAATGACTTTACATCTCAAAAACAAAGGATAAGCTGACCTACCAATTGTGCCTTTTTTTCCCCTTCCAGATGCATGAAATACTGAAAACCACTTGTCCAAAACCATAGGAACAAATAGTAGATATATTAACATATAAAACAGGTATTTATTACTCAATAATGCATATATTAGTCAAGCTTAGCTAAATATCTTAACTTTTCTTGCAATTTAAATATGAGTAAAATCATAACAAAAATTTGTAATGAAGAGGCTTGCCTTTTACAGACCTACTTCACTGGGTTCCTTCTCATAAATAAACTGTTATTACACACACACACAAAAAAAAACCCTCTTAAAACTCAGCACTCAAAAAACTAAGATCATGTCATGTCATCTGGTCCCATCAGTTCAGTTCAGTTCAATCTCTCAGTTAGTTCAGTTCAGTTCAGTTCAGTCGCTCAGTCATGTCTGACTCTTTGTGATCCCATGAATTGCAGCACACAAGGTCTCCCTGTCCATCACCAACTCCCGGAGTTCACTCAAACTTATGCCCATCGAGTCAGTGATGACATACATCCTTTGTCCTTCCCTTCTCTTCCTGCCTTCATACTTTCCTAGCATAAGGGTCTTTTCCAAGGTGTCAGTTCTTCACATCAGGTGGCCAAAGTATTGGAGTTTCAGCTTCAGCAAAAGTCCTTCCAATGAATATTTAGGACTGATTTCCTTAGGATTGATTGGTTTGAACTCCTTGCAGTCCAAGGGACTCTCAAGATTCTTCTCCAAAACCACAGTTCCAAAGTATCAGTTTTTCAGAGCTCAGCTTTCTTTATAGTTCAACTGTCACACCCATACATGACTATTGGAAAAACCATAGCTTTGACTAGACAGACCTATGTTGGCAAAGTAATGCCTCTGCTTTTTAATATGCTGTCTAAGTTAGTCATAGCTGTTCTTCAAAGGAGCAAGCATCTTTTAATTTCATGGCTGTTCTCACCATGTGCAGTGATTTTGAAGCCCAAGCAAAGAAAGTCTGTCACTGTTTCCATTGTTTCCCTTTGTTTTTGCCATGAAGTGATGGGACCAGATGTCATGATCTTAGTTTTTTGAATGTTTAGTTTTAAGCCAGCTTTTTCACTTTCATCAAAAGACTCTTTAGCTCTTCACGTTCTGCCATAAGGGTAGTGTCACTCTGCATATATGAGGTTATTGATATTTTTCCCAGCCATCATGAATTCAGCTTATCCTTCAAAAGCCCAGCATTTCCCATGATGTACTCTGCATATAGGTTAAATAAGCAGGGTGACAACATACAGCCTTGACATATGACATACTTCTCTCCCAATTTGGAACCAGTCTGTTGTTCCATGTCCAGTTCTATCTGTTGCTTCTTGACCTGCATACAGATTTCTCAGGAGGCAGGTAACGTGGTCATGCAAATAGATGATTAAAAAATGGAAACTATAACAGTCTTTTTTTTTTATTTTTTGGATTCCAAAATCATTGCAGATGGTGACTACAGCTATAAAGGTTAAAAACCCTGCTTCTTGGAAGAAAAGCTCTGACCAACCTAAAAAACATTCTAAAAAAGTACAGCCGTTATTTTCCCAACAAAGGCCCATCTAACCAAAGGTATAGTTTTTCCAGTAGTCATGTATGGATGTGAGAGTTAGACTTAAAGAATGGTGAGTACCAAAGAATTGACATTTTTGAACTGTGGCTTTGGAGAGGACCTGTAGAGTCCCTTGAATTGCAAGGAGATCAAATCCATCAATTCTAAAGGAAATCAGTCCTCAATATTCATTGGAAGGACATTTGCTATAACTGAAACTCCAATTCTTTGGCCACCTGATGTGAAGAACTGACTCACTGGAAAATACCCTGATGTTGGGTCATACTGAAGGCAGGAAGAGAAAGGACAACAGACGATGAGCCGGTTGGATGGCTTCACTGATTTGATGGACATGAGTTTGGGCAAGTTCTGAGAGTTTGTGATGGATGGGAAGCTTTGCCTTTTGAAGTCCATGGGATAGTAAAGAGATGGACATGACTGTGCAACTGAACTGAATTAATAGACTATTTATACATCTATCATCATGGATGAATCTCACATTAACTATGCTGAGTGAAAAAGGCAAACAAGAATGATCGCATTATCTGTGACTTCATTTATACAAAATTCTACCTCAGTTCAATTCAGTTCAGTCACTCAGTCATGTCTGACTCTTTGTGATGACCAGTTTTCCCAGCACCACTTATTAAAGAGATTGTCTTTTCTCCATTGTATATTCTTGCCTCCTTTGTCAAAGATAAGGTGTCCATAGGTGCGTGGATTTATCTCTGGGCTTTCTATTTTGTTCCATTGATCTATATTTGGACCGAATACTTTAAAATAGAATCTACCAGGTACTTTCCCTACAAAGACCACCTTCTATTCTACATCTCAGCCAGTCAGACTGCCTTCTGCAACTTTCATAGCAAATAGATCAGCCTAATGCCAAGCTTAGTCAACCACATAATGAAGTGATATCTTCCTGTAACTATCGTCCAGCAGCCCCACACCTGCATTCTAGAACAGCTTAGATCACAAGTTTACCTCTGAATATATCATGGCTTTCAAATGTTTTAAGAATCTTTAGTTCAATTCAGTTCAGTCAGTTCAGTTTAGTCGCTCAGTCGTGTTCGACTCTTCGCGACCCCATGAATCACAGTTGCTCAGTCGTGTCTGGCTCTTTGCAACCCCATGAATCACAGCATGCCAGGCCTCCCTGTTCATCACCATCTCCCGGAGTTCACTCAGACTCATCTTCATCGAGTCCATGATCCCATCCAGCCATCTCATCCTCTGTCATCCCCTTCTCCTCCTGCCCCCAATCCCTCCCAGCTTCAGAGTCTTTTCCAGTGAGTCAACTCTTCTCATGATGTGGCCAAAGGACTGGAGTTTCAGCTTTAGCATCATTCCTTCCAAAGAAATCCCAAGGCTAATCTCCTTCAAAATGGACTGGTTGGATCTCCTTGCAGCCCAAGGGACTCTCAAGAGTCTTCTCCAACACCACAGTTCAAAAGCATCAATTCTTCAGTGCTCAGCCTTCTTCACAGTCCAACTCTCACATCCATAGATGACCACAGGAAAAACCATAGCCTTGACTAGACGGACCTTAGTTGGCAAAGTAATGTCTCTGCTTTTGAATATACTATCTAGGTTGGACATAACTTTTCTTCCAAGGAGTAAGCGTCTTTTAATTTCATGGCTGCAGTCACGATCTGCAGTGATTTTGGAGCCCCAAAAAGTAAAGTCTGACACTTTTCCCACTGTTTCTCCATCTATTTCCCATGAAGTGATGGGACCGAATGCCATGATCTTTGTTTTCTGAATGTTGAGCTTTAAGCAAGGTAGTTCAATTAATTTAGTTCAATCCAACTTCAGTGTGTGGTGGAAACCTCCCCAGACCTTATTTATGTGTGGATTCAGAGTCCTGAGCATGGAAACTTTGACCCAGTAGGTCTCAGTAGGGACCTGGGAGCTCTGGATGATTCTACTGTAAATGGCTTGTGACTTCTGTTTATCGAGTCCCAGCTGTATGCCCAGTTTGGACCAGAGGCTGGAGAGTAAAACATAAATAGAATATCTATACATTTTTTCCAAAAAAGATACAAATATGGCCTATAGGCACATGAAAAAATACTAGATATCATTAGCCATCAAAGACATTCAAGTTGAAACCACAATGAGAGATTACTTCATACCCACTGAGATGGCAAGATAAATATCCGTGAGGATGTGGAGAAATTATAAACCTCATAGACAACTGATGAGAATATAAAATAGTGCAAACACTTTGCAAAACAATTTGCCTGCTACTAAAACGTAGAATTACCACACAACCCAGATATTTTACTCCTAGTCTAACCCCAAATGAAAAACATTATGTCCACACCAAAACTTGTACACAAAAATTTGTAGCAGCATTATTCATAATAGCCAAAAAATAGAAGTAATCTATCCATCAGCTGAAGAATGGGTAAACAAAATGTGGTCTAGCCATACATGGGAAGCTATTCAGCCATAAAAAAGAGTGAAGTATGCAAACACATGGATAAACCTTGGAAATATTAGTGAAAGAAAGCAGTCACAAAATATCACATGGTATGACTGCATGTACATAAAATGTTCAGAATAAGCAAAGCTCTAGAGACAGACTAGGGTGTTCATTGGAAGGACTGATGTTGAAGCTAAAACCCCAATACTTTGGCCACCTGATGTGAAGAACTGACTCATTTGAAAAGACCCTGATGCTGGGAAAGATTAAGAGCAGGAGGAGAAGGGGACGACAGAGGATGAGATGATTGGATGGCATCACTGACTCAATGGACATGGGTTTGGTTGAACTCTGGGAGTTGGTGATCGATGAGGAGGCCTGGCACACTGCGGTTCATGGGGTCACAAAGAGTCAGACACGACAGTGACTGAACTGAACTGATAGAAATCACAGGTTAGTGGTGGCCAGGAAACATGGGGTGTGGGATAGTAGTGACTGCTAATGGAGGAGAGGATTTTGGGGGACTGAATTAGTTTTCAAGGGCTGCTTTAGCAACATATGACAGACTGACTGACTTAAACAATAGAAATGTATCTCTCACAGTTCTAGACACTGGAAGTCCAAGGACAAGGTGCTGGTGGGATTGGTTTCTTCTTAGACCTCCCTCCTTAGCTTGTAGACGTCAGCTTCCTCATCATCTCCATGTGGCCTCTCCTCTGTGTGCCCTTGCAGCATGCCCTGGGTCTCTCTCTCCTTATAAGGACACTAGGCATACTGGGTTAGGGCTCCACTCTCAGTTCAGTTCAGCCCTGGTGGCTCAGAGGTTAAAGCGTCTGCCTCTGATGCGGGAGACCTGGGTTTGATCCCTGGGTCAGGAAGATACCCTGGAGAAGGAAATGGCAATCCACTCCAGTATTCTTGCCTGGAGAATCCCATGGATGAAGAAGCCTAGTAGGTTACAGTCCACGGGGTTGCAAAGAGTTGGACACGACTGAGTGACCTCACCTCACCTCAGTTGCTCAGTTGTGTCCAACTCTTTGCCACTCCATGAAAAGCAACACTCCAGGCCTCCCTGTAAATCACCAACTCCTGGAGTTTACTCAAACTCATGTCCATCGAGTTGGTGATGCCATCCATCCATCTCATCCTCCGTCATCCCCTTCTCCTCCTGCCCCCAATCCCTCCCAGCATCAGGGTCTTTTCCAATGAGTCAACTCTTCACATGAGGTGGCCAGAGTATTGGAGTTTCTTCTTTAGTATCATCCTTCCAATGAACACTCAGTACTGATCCTCATTTCAGCTTGATCATCTCTTTAAAGCACTTCTGAGGTACTGGGAGTTGAGATTCAACCTGTGTGTTTTGGTGGCTGGACACCCGTAATTCCATCCATAAGAAGGATAATGAAAGTGTTCTGATTACACAGTGATAGTTTCAAGCCTCTGAGAGTTGACTTGATTAAAAAAAAAAAAAAAAGGTGAACTGAACACTTTAAAGGAGTAGATTTTATGATATCTGAATTATATCTCAGTAAAGCTGTTAGGAAGGAGAAATAAAAACTGAATTGGACATGGTTCTTGCCTTCAAAGGACTTATAGGCGACACAGGCCAGGCAGGATATAAAAAGGCACTTTCAACAAGGCCTGCTAGACGCTGGTGCACTCACCCTATTTCTGCAATATCAGTAGGGTGTGTAGGAGCCAAGTCTTATGGGACAAATATGATTGTGGCAGAGAAAGGGTAAAGAGAGGGTATCCCGGGCAAAGGAAATAGCATGGGACCCTGGCATAAATGGGAACTATATGATGTAATAGTTATCTTAGCCTAATTTTTCAATATTATTTTAACTGCTACTTGGAGGTTACAATAATACTGGAATGGAAAGAGGCTTGGCCTTGAAGACAGACTCTCCTGCATTCATATCTCAGTGTCTCTATGTAATTGTGATAATAACCTAAATTCTCAGTCTCAGTTTCCTCATGTGTAAAATGGGAAAGGTAATCACTACTCTGTATGGATATAATTATTAACTGAATAACACAGGAAATATCCCTAGTACTTTTTCATAAGTTATTGCTCAAAATATATCAGCTCTCTCCATCTTATTCCTCTATTCCTTTGGTAACCTTATTTTAAGAACTCTGAACATCTTCGTTTTGGAGGGCTCCAAAATCACTGCAGATGGTGACTGCAGCCAGAAAATCCAAAGACACTTGCTCCTTGGAAGAAAAGCTGTGACCAACCTAGACAGCATATTAAAAAACAGAGACATTACTTTGCTGACAAAGATCCATCTAGTCAAAGCTATGGTTTTCCCAGTAGTCACATATCGATGTAAGAGTTAGACTATAAAGAAAGCTGAGTGCCAAAGAATTGATGCCTTTGAGCTGTGGTGTTGGAGAAGACTCTTGAGAGTCCCTTGGGCTGCAAAGAGATCCAACCAGTCTATCCTAAAGGAAATCATTCCTGAATATTCATTGGAAGGACTGATGCTGAAGCTGAAACTCCAATAATTTGGCCATCTGATGCGAATAACTGACTACTTGGAAAAGACCCTGATGCTGGGAAAAGTTGAAGGCAGAAGGCAAAGGGGACGACAGAGGATGAGATGGTTGGATGGCATCACCAACTCAATGAACGTGAGTTTGAGTAAACTCTGGGAATGGGTGATGGACAGAGAAGCCTGGCATGCTGCAGTCCATGGGATTGCAAAGAATCAGACACAACCAAACGACTGAACTGAACTGAACTGAACTGAACATCTTCAGTCAGTTCAGTTCAGTCTCTCAGTCGTGTCTGACTCTTTGCCACCCCATGAATCGCAGCACGCCAGGCCTCCCTGTTCATCACCATCTCTCGGAGTTCACTCAGATTCACATCCATCGAGTCCGTGATGCCATCTAGCCATCTCATCCTCCGTCGTCCCCTTCTCCTCCTACCCCCAATCCCTCCCAGCATCAGAGTCTTTCCAAATGAGTCAACTCTTCTCATGAGGTGGCCAAAGTACTGGAGTTTCAGCTTTAACATCATTCCTTCCAAAGAAATCCCAGGGTTGATCTCCTTCAGAATGGACTGGTTGGATCTCCTTGCAGTCCAAGGGACTCTCAAGAGTCTTTTCCAACACCACAGTTCAAAAGCATCAATTCTTCGTCACTCAGCCTTCTTCACAGTCCAACTCTCACACCCATAGATGACCACAGGAAAAACCATAGCCTTGATTAGACGAACCTTAGTCGGCAAAGTAATGTCTCTGCTTTTGAATATGCTATCTAGGATGGTCATAACTTTTCTTCCAAGGAGTAAGCGTCTTTTAATTTCATTGCTGCAGTCAACATCTGCAGTGATTTTGGAGCCCCTCAAAATAAAGTCTGACACTGTTTCCACTGTTTCCCCATCTATTTCCCATGAAGTGATGGGACCGGATGAGGAAAGATATAAGCATCTGAATGCAGAATTCCAAAGAATAGCAAGAAGAGATAAGAAAGCCTTCTTCAGTGATCAATGCAAAGAAATGGAGGAAAAAAAACAGAATGGGAAAGACTATAGATCTCTTCAAGAAAATTAGAGATATCAAGGGAACATTTCATGCAAAGATGGGCTCGTTAAAGGACAGAAATGGTATGGACCTAACAGAAGCAGAAGATATTAAGAAGATGTGCCAAGAATACATGGAAGAACTGTACAAAAAAGATCTTCAAGACCCAGATAATCATGATGATGTGATCACTCATCTAGAGCCAGACATCTTGGAATGTGAAGTCAAGTGGGCCTTAGAAAGCATTACCACGAATAAAGCTAGTGGAGGTGATGGCATTCCAGTGGAGCTGTTTCAAATCCTGAAAGCTGATGCTGTGAAAGTGCTACACTCAATATGCCAGCAAATTTGGAAAACTCAGCAGCGGCCACAGGACTGGAAAAGGTCTTGGAATGTGAAGTCAAGTGGGCCTTAGAAAGCATTACCACGAATAAAGCTAGTGGAGGTGATGGCATTCCAGTGGAGCTGTTTCAAATCCTGAAAGCTGATGCTGTGAAAGTGCTACACTCAATATGCCAGCAAATTTGGAAAACTCAGCAGCGGCCACAGGACTGGAAAAGGTCCGTTTTCATTCCAATCCCAAAGAAAGGCAATGCCAAAGAATGCTCAAACTACCGCACAGTTGCACTCATCTCACATGCTAGTAAAGTAATGCTCAAAATTCTCCAAGCCAGGCTTCAGCAATACATGAACCGGAACTTCCTGATGTTCAAGCTGGTTTTAGAGAAGGCAGAGGAACCAGAGATCAAATTGCCAACATCCGCTGGGTCATGGAAAAAGCAAGAGAGTTCCAGAAAAACATCTCTTTCTGCTTTATTGACTGTGCCAAAGCCTTTGACTGTGTGGATCACAATAAACTGTGGAAAATTCTGAAAGAGATGGGAATACCAGACCACCTGACCTGCCTCTTGAGAAATCTGTATGCAGGTCAGGAAGCAACAGTTAGAAGTGGACATGGAACAACAGACTGGTTCCAAATAGGAAAAGGAGTATGTCAAGGCTGTATATTGTCACCCTGCTTATTTAACTTCTATGCAGAATACATCATGAGAAACGCTGGACTGGAAGAAACACAAGGTGGAATCAAGATTGCTGAAAGAAATATCAATAACCTCAGATATGCAGATGATACCACCTTTATGGCAGAAAGTGAAGAGGAACTAAAGGGCGTCTTGATAAAGGTGAAGGAAGAGATTGAAAAAGTTGGCTTAAAGCTCAACATTCAGAAAACGAAGATCATGGCATCCGGTCCCATCACTTCATCACATCACTGAACATCTTAATTGTCATGACCATCTTAATTGTCATTCCTTAGTGATAATATACCCTTAGAAATGAAGTTCCTAGGCCTGAAAACAGGCTGCTGTATGGGACCAAGTTTATTGATGCTAAAACCTTTCACACTTTTCAAAATCAGTTTAGAGTCTCAAGAGCTCTTTTAGTGGTCACATTGTATTGTGACCCTCTATTGAATTTTGGAGGGTAGCTACTCTTCTCCCCATGCATTATTTCCAGAATGTTTATAGATGAGACAGCCTACTCATCAGCCACATTTCACTCATCTTTGATTTGAGAATTTGATTTTCCCACCTGTGATTGGAGAATTTCAGGCTTAGCCTTGCAAGTCTAACTTGGGTGGCTTCCAGATCACATTTCAGCATCTTATATCACTTTGGAAAGTTGACTCAGGCTATGGTTTTTCCAGTGGTCATGTATGGATGTGAGAGTTGGAGTGTGAAGAAAGCTGAGTGCCAAGGAATTGATACTTTGGAACTGTGGTGTTGGAAAAGATTCTTGAGAGTCCCTTGGGCTGCAAGGATATCCAACCAGTCCATTCTGAAGGATATCAGCCCTGGGATTTCTTTGGAAGGAATGATGCTGAAGCTGAAACTCCAGTACTTTGGCCACCTCATGCGAAGAGTTGACTCATTAGAAAAGACTCTGATTCTGGGAGGGATTGGGGGCAGGAGGAGAAGGGGACGACGGAGGATGAGATGGCTGGATGGCATCATGGACTTGATGGATGTGAGTCTGAGTGACTCCGGGTGTTGGTGATGGACAGGGAGGCCTGGAGTGCTGCGATTCATGGCGTTACAAAGAGTCAGACACGACTGAACGACTGAACTGAACTCAGCTGAACTGTGTCTACTGATGCTGCTGCTTGGCTTTGCATTTTCTGCAAACTTGGCTAATATATCCTTTGGGATCTGCATCTGAGTCATTAGTAAAATGTTGGCAAAGATGTCACTAGGGATGGAACTGAGGGTCTTACAAGAGGGTGCACCTGCAAAACAGCCTGAGGTCCAAGGCTCCAGGATGTCTGGGCTGCTTGTTCAGTCGGCCATGAGTCCACATGGAGATTGCATCTTTCCCACATTAAAGGATGTCACAAGACTCTTCACTGGCAGCTTCATCAGATGGGCTGGAATCATATCTCATGACCAATTGCTTCTCTCTTATCTTCCAATCAAATAGCTCTCTCACAAAAAGGAATTAGGTTAATTTAGTATGGCTTCTCCAATACTTTGGCCATCTCATGCGAAGAGTTGACTCATTGGAAAAGACTGATGCTGGGAGGGACTGGGGGTAGGAGGAGAAGGGGCTGACAGAGGATGAGATGGCTGGATGGCATCACCGACTTGATGGACATGAGTTTGGGTGAACTCTGGGAGTTGGTGATGGACATGGAGGCATGGCATGCTGCGGTTCATGGGGTCGCAAAGAGTTGGATACGACTGAGCCACTGAACTGAACTGAACTGATTCTCTGTAAGCTCATGTGAGCCTATGCTGGCTACTAGTTCGTGTTCTAAATGGTTACAAGCCACGTGTTTAATTGTCAGTTGTTCAACTTGGCCAGAGATTGGTGTCAGGCTTATTGCTCTATAATTTCTGTAAGACACTTTTCCTGAAAATTGAAATACTACTTTTTTGTTAGGTGAGGCAGGAGAGCGTTTCTCCCTTTTTTTTTTCCTGATTATTCAGATTATCAACATTAATGCAGAGAATGTATCTTCAAGTTGTGTCCTTGGCATGCATCTCAGCTGGGTCTTACTCCATAAATTTGGAAGGCGGGATCCCAGGGTGTGAGGGGTCCAGAGTTTAGATGTGGGGGTCTCAGTTTCATTATTACCAAGTGTGGTTTGTCACTCACCTGACTATGTAAAGTGAGGGTCATAAAAAGTGTTAGTCACTCCGTTGCGTCCAACTCTTTGCAAGCCAATGGACTGTAACCCACCAGCCTCCTCCATCCATGAGATTTTCAGGCAAGAATACTGGAGTGGGTTGCCATTTCCTTCTCCAGGGGATCTTCCTGACACAGTGATCAAACCCAGTTCTCCTGCATTGCAGGCAGACTTGACCATCTGAGCCACCAGGGAAGTTCAACTGTATCTCAGTTTCTTCATTTCAAAAATGAGAATTGTAGCAATCTCTTTGCACAGTGGATGTGGGGTCAAGTAACTGTTCCTGATATGGCACCTGCCTTGGTCACAGTTAATATCAGTGTCACTGTTTTAGTGCTGGATGTTTTCTTAGGTTGGGCTAATATCTTGGTCTTTGGTTCTTTTTTTAGGATATTCATTTCATCCCTTTACGGTCCATGACACTTTCTAAAACTTGATATGCTTTGTTTCTGCCCTCCCACTGGACTTAAAAGCCCTCATGGACAGAGGCCATGTCTTGGACAAAGAGAGTGTCTTGTACACAGCTCAGGTGCTCTGTACATAGCTACTGAGTTGAGAGAATAGAATTAAAGTAAGAATTGAGATGTTTTTCTCCTAAGTTCAGCATCAAAGTGTATTATTCCATGTGTAATTGGAATTCTGTTTCTGAATGAGTTCTCTTTAAAAAGAGTCACTGATGTCTCTTGGGGACACCTCCACTGCTATGTGACTAAATCGAAAACTGCTTTATGTCACAAAGGATCCAGATAGCGAGGTCATCTCTTGTAATAGGCAAGAATTACATCTACAACATAACCAACAACAACAGCAACAACAGTAATAGTCATTATCATCATCATACATACCATCTGAAAAGTTTGGAATTGAATTTGATGTTCAACCATAATAAATTTTGGTCAGCACATTCGTGGTTTTCTTTTTCTCATTTTTATTTCCACCTACTCTGGAAGGTGGAAATCACTTTCTGGTCTCAGTTTTCTATTTTGTTCTATAAGTTGTGTCAAATCCTCTGTGGAATGAGGCTGAGTAAAATACATTAAAGTAGTAAATTATGTAGAAGACATGTTCAGAGGGTCAGGGGGAAGCTATGCTTTATCCCCGCTCAGAACAGAACAAGAGGTAACCCAGGCAAACCAGATTTAGGACATGGGCCAAAATTGCAAGGGAGATTTTCCTTGTGCTCTTTTAAACCTAACTGGAGTTTCATGGTCCTGTGGGTTGTTGACTGTGGAATAGTCTCAGGAGAGCACATGATCGAGTCTCATAGCCTCTCTGTTTCCAAGGTCTTCATCTGGAAAAGGAGGGGGCTGGACCAGCAGTGGGTTCCCAACTTTGTGCCAGAGAAAATCTTGTGCTTCCTATAGTGGTAAAGGGACACAGGGTTGGTCTGCTCTTCAGACCATCCCCTACCACCCCCTCGCCTCCCCGCCCGCAGCCCTGCAGCTTCTTGAGAGTGCTGGGACCCTTCAACATTTGTAGCCCCAGCAGCCCTATGACCCAACTCTACTCCTAGGTTTGCCATTCCAAGTGTGCTCCCTAGACTAGCTGCTCAGGGTGGCACCTAGGACCTTGTTAGAAATGTGGGGTCCTGGGCTCACCCTGGACTATATTGGGATAGATTTTTATTTTATTTTTTTTAAGATTTATTTAGTTTTAATTGATGGACAATTGCCTTACAATCTTGTGTTGGTTTCTACCACACATCATCATGAATCAGACATAAGTATACATTTGTCCCTTCCCTCTTAAACCTCCCTCCCACCTCCCATGCAGTCCCACCCCTCTAGGTTGGCACAGAACACCAGTTTGAGTTCCCTGAGTCATATAGCAAATTCCCACTGGCTACCTGTTTTACATATGGTAAAATATGTTTCCATGCTTCTTCCTCCATTCCTCCATTCATTCCACCCTCTCCTTCCCCCACTGTGTCCACATGTCTGTTTTCTGTGTCTCCACTGCTGCCCTGCAAATAGGTTTATCAGTACCATTTTTCTAGATTCCATATATATATGTCAATATACAATATTTGTTTATCTCTTTCTGACTCCACTCCATCTAATAAACTCTAGGTTCATCCATCTCATTAGAACTGACTCAAATGCATTCCTTTTTATGGCTGAGTAATATTCCACTATATGTATGTACCACAACTTCTTTATCCATTCATCTGTCAATGGACATCTAGGTTGCTTCCATGTCCTAGCTATTATAAATAGTGTTGCAGTGAACACTGGGGTACATGTGTGTTTTTCAATTATGTTTTTCTCAGGGTATATGCCCAGTAGTGGGATTCTTGGGTCATATTGTAGTTTTATTCCTAGTTTTTAAAGGAATCTCCATAAAGTCTTCCTTAGTGGCTGTATCAATTTACATTCTAACCAACAAAGCAAGAGGGTTCCCTTTTCTCCAGCCCTCTCCAGCATTTATTGTTTGCAGCTATTTTGATGATGGCCATTCTGACCAGTGTGAGGTGATATCTCTGTAGTTGTTGTTTGTGTTTCTGTAATAATGAGTGACGTTGAGCATCTTTTCATGTGTTTCTTAGGCATCTGTATGTCTTTTTGGAGAAATGTCTGTTTGGGTCTTCTGCCCACTCTTTGGGTTGTTTGTTTTTCTGGTTTTCAGTTGCATGGGCTACTTATATGTTTTGAAGATTAAGCCTATGTCATTTGTTTCATTTGCTAATATTTTCTCCCATTCTGAGAGTTGTCTTTTTACCTGGTTTATAGTTTCCTTTGCTGTGCAAAAACTTTTAAGTTTAATTAGATACCAGTTGCTTATTTTTGTTTTTATTTCTATTATTCTAGGAAGTGGGTCATAAGGATCTTGCTGTGATTTATGTTAATAAGTATGCTGCCTATATTATCCTCTAGGAGTTTTATAGATTCTGGCCTTACAGTTAAGTCTTTAATCTATTTTGAGTTTGTCTTTGTGTATGGAGAAGGCAATGGCAATCCACTCCAGTACTCTTGCCTGGAAAATCCCATGGACAGAGGAACCTGGTAGGCTGTAGTCCATGGGGTCACGAAGAGTCAGACACTTACTGAATGACTTCACTTTCATGCCTTGGAGAAGGAAATGGCAACCCACTCCAGTGTTCTTGCCTGAAGAATCCCAGGGATGGTGGAGCCTGGTGGGCTGCCATCTGTGGGGTTGCACAGAGTTGGACACGACTGAAGCGA
Source organism: Madoqua kirkii (assembly GCA_006408675.1). Taxonomy (NCBI): domain Eukaryota; kingdom Metazoa; phylum Chordata; class Mammalia; order Artiodactyla; family Bovidae; genus Madoqua; species Madoqua kirkii. The sequence continues at coordinate 35,024 of SJYC01019879.1, forward strand.
CTTAGCAGCAGCAGCAGCAGCAGCAACATGGTGTTAGGAAGTGTTCTAATTTCATTATTTTTCATGTAGCAGTCCACTTTTCCTAGCACCACTTATTGAAGAGACCACCTTTTCTCCATTGTATATTCTTGCCTCCTTTGTCAAAGATAAAGTGTCCATAGTGGCCTGGGTTTATCTCTGGGCTTTCTGTCTTGTTCCATTGGCCTATATTTCTATTTTTTTGGTAGTACCATGCTATCTTGATAATTGTAGCTTTGTAGAATAGTCTGAAATCAGGAAGGTTGATTCCTCCAGCTCCATTCTTCTTGCTCAAGATTACTTTGACTATTCACAGTCTTCTGTGTTTACATACAAATTGTGAAAGTTATTGTTCCAATTTTGTGAAAAATGCCATTGGTAATTTGATAGGGGTTGCACTGAATCTGTAGATTGCTTTTGGTAATATCGTGATTTTCATAGTATTGATTCTTTCAACCTAGGAGCATAGAGCATCTCTCATTGTGTTTATGTTGTTTTTGATTTCTTTCAGTGTCTTAAATAGTTTTCTGTATATAGCTCTTTTGTCTCCTTAGGTAGGTTTATTCCTAGGTATTTTTTGTTGCTGTTGTTGTGGCAGTAGAAAATGAGATTGCTTCTTTAATTTCTCTTTCTGATTTTTTATTGTTAGTATATAAGAATGCAAGTTATTTCTATGTATTGATTTTGAATCCTGCAACATTATTGAATTCATTGATTAGCTCTAGTAATTTTCTGATCATATCTTTAGAGTTTTCTATGTATAGTATCATGTCATCTGCAAGGAATGAGAGTTTTACATCTTCTTTTCTGATCTGAATTCCTTTTATTTCTTTTTCTTCTCTGATTGCCACAGCTAAGACTTCAAAAGCTATGTTGAATAATAGTGTTAAGAGTGGGTACCCTTGTCTTGTTTCTGATCTTAGAGGAAATGCTTTCAATTTTTTACCATTGAGAATAATGTTTGCTATGGATTTATCATATATGGCCTTTATCATGTTGATGTATGTTCCTTCTGTGCCCATTTTTGAAAAGTTTTTATCATAAATGGGTATGAATTTTGTTGAAAGTTTTTTCTGCATCTATTGAGATGATCATATGGTTTTTATTTTTCAGTTTGTTAATATGGTGTATCACATTGATTGATTTGTATATGTTGAAGAATCCTTGCATCCCTGGGATAAACCCAACTTGATCATGGTGTCTCATCTTTTTAATGTGTTGTTGAATCCTGTTTGTTAGAATTCTGCTGAGGATTTTTGCTTCTATGTTCATCAGTGATATTAGCCTGTAATTTTCTTTTTTTGTGTGATGTCTTTATCTTGTTTTGGTATCAGGGTGATGGTGGCCTCATAGAATGAGTATGGAATTTGGAAGTTTTCCTTCCTCTGAAATTTTTTGGAGAAAAGAGACATGGGTTTGATCCCTGGGTCAGGAAAACCTGGAGGAAGGCATGGCAACTCAGTCCAATATACTTGCCCGGAGGATCCCATGGACAGAGGAGCCTGGGAGGCTACGATCTGTTGGGTCGCAATGAGTCAGACACGACTGAAGTGACTTAGCAGGAAGGATAGGCATTGGTACTATTATTATGTTACAGTCAACTTTTATGTCAGTTAGTGTTTGCTTTATGTATTGAGGTGCTCCTATGTTGGGTGTGTAAATATTTACAATTGTTATGTCTTCTTCTTGGATTGATCCCTTGATCATTATGTAGTATTTTCCCTTATCTCTTGTAATATTCTTTAAGATCTATTTTTTTCTGATGTATGCATTGCTACCTGACTTTCTTTTGATTTCTATTTGCATGGAATATATTTTTCCATCCTCTCACTTTCAGTCTGTATGAGACTCCAGGTCTGAAGTGGGTCTCTTGTAGGAGCATATATATGGGTCCTGTTTTTGTATCTATTCAGTCAGTCTGTGTCTTTTGATTGGAGTGTTTAATCCATTTACGTTTAAGGTAATTATTGATATGTGTGATCCTATTGGCATTTTCTTAACTGCTTTAGGCTTGTTTTTGTAGGTCTTTTCCTTCTCTTGTGTTTCCTAACTATAGAAGTCCCTTTAACAATTGTTGCAAAGCTGGCTTTGTGGTGCTAAATTCTCTTTTGCTTTTGCTTGCTTTTGATTTCTCCGTTGATTTTAAATGAGACCCTTGCCAGGTAATCTTGGTTGTAGGTTTTTCGCTTTCAGTACCTTAAATATATCCTGCCATTCTCTTCTGGCCTGCAGAATTTCTTGTGAAAGATCAGTTGTTCATTGTATGGAGTTTCCTTTATATGTCATTTGTTGCTTTTCCCTTGCTGCTTTTATTATTCTTTCTTTATGTATAATATTTGTTAGGTTGGTTAGTATGTGTCTTAAAGCATTTCTCCTTGGGTTTATCCTGTATGGGACTCTCTGTGCTTCTTAGACTTGATTATTTCCTTTCTCACGATAAGGAAGTTTTCAACTATAATCTCTTCAAAAATTTTCTGACTCTTTCTTTTTCTCTTCTGCTTCTGGGACCCCTATAATTTGAATATTGGTGTATTTAATATTGTCCCAGAGGTCTCTGAAAATATCCTCAATTCTTTTCATCCTTTTTTCTGCTCTTCAACAGTTATTTCTAGCATTCTTTTTCGTTCCAGCTCACTTATTTGTTCTTCTGTCTCAGTTATTCTGCTATTGATTTCTTCTAGAGTATTTTTACTTTCAGTAATTGTGTTGTTCATTTCTGTTTATTTATTCTTTATTTCTTCTAGGTCCTTGTTAAATGTGTTAATTGATTCTTACATCTTTTCCCATCCTATTTTCAAGGTTTTGGATAGTCTTTACTATTGTTATTCTGAATTCTTTTTCAAATAGTTTGCCCATTTCCTTTTTACTTATTTGGTCTTGTGAGTTTTTTACCTTGTCCCTTCATTTGCACCATATTTCTGTCTTTTCATTTCTCTTGTAACTTACTGTGTTTAAGGTCTCCTTTTCCCATGCTTTAGGATTGTGTTCCTTCTTCCTTTTGGTTACTGCTCTCAGTGTGTGGGTTGGTCCAGTGGTTTATGTAGAGTTTGTGCTGGGAGTGACTTGTGTCTGTGTTCTGGTGGAGAAGGTGAATTTTTTCCTTCTGATGGGAAGGGCCTGTGTGAGGTGGTATGTTTTATGATGTCTATGGGAAGTGGAAGCCTGTCTGCTGGTGATTGGATTTGTGTTTTTGTCTTGCTTGTTGTTTAGGTGAGGCATCTTGCATTGAGTGCTGCTAGCAATTGTGTGATGCTTGGTGTTGGAACAGGTGGAGGGCTTTGTGGGAGTTCTCACTAGTTAATACTACCTGGGATCACTTCTCTGACAGTCTAGTGTCCAAAGGCTCAGGCTTGATCTCTGGCTGGGATACCAAGATTCCACAAGCTGTTTGTTATGGTATCAAAGGGAATTAAAACAAAACCAAACAAGAAACAATCAAACTCTAGACAAATGGTAAATATAAAATCAGAGAAATAATAGCAAAAGCTAAGGAACACACACGGGCACACAGACACACACAAACAAAACCAAAATAGTCCAAAGGAAAGAAAGTACAAGGGAGTGACCCACAAGCAAAGAAAACCAAATATAATATTGACTAATTAAAAACAAAACTGACTAAAGCAGAAATCAGAAGACAAGATCAAAGCAGAATGCCAACTGGGGATTAAAGGAAAGAAAACAAAACAAACTAACAAGCATGGTGAGATAAAGAAAGAAAGAAAGAAAAGAAAAATAAATAAAGGAAAAGTTAAATAGTATGTAAAAAGGATTATATATATTAAGAAATAACTGCAACAGGAAAAGAACAATAAGAAAAACAAAAAACTTAAAATAAGAAAAAACCATCAGAGAATCACAAAAAGCCAGCATAGAGGTAGAAATATATAAAGGAAATAGAAAGTGGGATTAAAGCTTTGAATTAACAATAATAATACTAATAATAAAATCAACAACCATAGCAACAGAGAAAAGAAAAAAGAAAGAAAAAATCCAGAACAATATAAGAATATTAATAAATGTTTTTCTCATATCTCAGCCATCAGCATCCTTTACTTCCCTGTGCACAGCACAATTTAAGAAGCACTGAGACTTCCTCAGATATCATGCTTTATGAGTCTAAGCGTTCTTCTTTCACTATATGAACAGGAAAACACTTTGATTGATCCTTGAATAAATTCGATACTTAGAAACAGTGCTGGTGGAAAACCATGCTTAATACTCTTTTTCAGTGTTCTTTGTTCAACATGGTAGCCTGAGAAGCTGGCCTCCCTAATGGGCTCCTGCAGACTCCTTGGGCAGATGGGAAAGCTTGACATAGCTACCCTGTGAGAGGCAGCAGACATGTTTCCAGAGCATGTGTCTCAGCCAGGCTTCCCTCAGCCTCCTGACTCTGGATAATGAAGCCTTGTGTTGATCAGGGGTGGGCCAGCCCCAGTTCCTCCATCCCTTCCTCTCCTTACACAGCCCATTGTGACTTTTTTGTGTGTTACAGATCAGTGACTAAACCCATAGCTCTCGTTCAGGGAAACTGGCTCCTTCCTAGTAGCAGATTCTTATTGGACCTTTGTCAGTAGATTAAGTCCTAGCTTTCTTGGTCAAAAAACAGATCTTTTTTTCAGCATTGGCAAAACTCATCAAAAAGTGAAAGTAGTAAGACTCAAAAACCCAGTTGCTTAAATCCTCTAATGAGAGTATGCTAATCCAGAGCTTTATTTCCCTTTCTTTCTCTCTCAAAATTAAATGCAGTAACATTTGACTCTCTCTTTGACTAATGCTATAGTCAAAGAGAGATTTTTAACTTAAATCTCTATAAGTACTATGATGATGAAATAGAGAATCAAATGCATTTTACATAGTTGAGCTTTTTAAAAATACAAATTTTTTTTCCCATTTGACTGTCTTCATGTTACCCTGAGGCCAGCCAGCGCCTGCTACAAATACAATCAGATGACTTTATTCCACTGAAACCCTAGTTTTTTTTTTTTTTTTTTTTTAGTATTATTTTTGGAGCACAAACTTTCTTCTTGGTTGGATCCTAATTTAATTTTACTTTAGGGTTTATCCTTTGTTGGCTTTACCTAGTCCGGGAAATGGAGCTAATCAGTTTTTGTTGCTTCTTAAAACTCAATTTGTTGTTATGTCTTGATTTCATGGTAGGCTTTGCATCACATCTGACTAATCTCATTGAAATCTGCAGTTCTAGGATATTTGTAATATTCAAAATAAAACCTGGTATGAATTATGCATTAGAATTTTGCATTTTGAATATTAACCTAACAGTAATTGTAAATTTGGAGCATAGAACAGTCATAACAAGATAGGCTAACCTGATTATCTGTGGTAAATTATTCTTTCACGTCTTACTGACATTGTCATCCATAATTTTGTTGCTGACTGAACAGGATCTTTCTTTGCTCTAAGATCTGTATGTTTCAAAGTGTGATAGAGCAAATGAGTGATTTCTTGCCTTGAATCTTATGTTCAGTTCAGTTCAGTTCAGTCGTTCAGTCATGTTTGACTCTTTGCGACCCTATGGACTGCAGCACGCCGGGCCTCTCTGTCCATTACCACCTCCTGGAGTTTACTTATACTCATGTCCATTGAGTCAGTGATGCCATCCAACCATCTCATCCTCTGTCATCCCCTTCTCCTCCCGCTTTCAGTCTTTCCCAGCATCAGTCAGTCAGTCAGTTCAGTCGCTCAGTCGTGTCCGACTCTTTGCGACCCCATGAAATGCAGCATACCAGGCCTCCCTGTCCATCACCAACTCCCGGAGTTCACTCAGACTCAGGTCTATCAAGTCGATGCCATCCATCCATCTCATCCTCTGTTGTCCCCTTCTCCTCCTGCCCCCAATCCCTCCCAGCATCAGGGTCTTTTCCAGTGAGTCAACTCTTCTCATGAGGTGGCCAAAGTATTGGAGTTTCAGCATCAGTCCTTCCAATGAATATTCAGGACTGATTTCCTTTAGGATTGACTGGTTGGATCTCCTTGCAGTCCAAGGACTCTCAAGAGTCTTCTCCAACACCACATTTCAAAAGCATCAATTCTTTGGTGCTCAGCTTTCTTTATAGTCCAACTCTTACATCCATATGTGATTACTGGAAAAACCATAGCTTTGACAAGATGGACCTTTGTTGGCAAAGAAATATCTCTGCTTTTTAATATGCTGTCCAGGTTGGTCATAACTTTTCTTCCAAGGAGCAAGTGTCTTTTAATTTCCTGGCTGCAGTCACCATCTGCAGTGATTTTGGAGCCCAAGAAAGTAAAGTCTCTTACTGTTTCCATTATTTCCCCATCTGTTTGCCATAAAGTGATGGGACTAGATGCCATGACCTTAGTTTTCTGAATGCTGAGCTTTAAGCCAACTTTTTCGCTTTTCTCTTTCATTGTCAGCAATAGACCGTTAGTCCTTCTTCACTTTCTGCTGTAAGTGGGGTGTCATCTGTATATGTGAGGTTATTGGTATTTCTCCCGGCAATCTTGATTCCAGCTTGTGCTTCATCCAGCCTGTCATTTCCCGTGATGTGAGATGTACTCTGCATGTAAGTTAGATAAGCAGGGTGACAATATCCAGCCTTGATGTACTCCTTTCCCGATTTGGAACCAGTCTGTTGTTCCATGTCCACTTCTAACTGTTGCTTCTTGACCTGCATACAGATTTCTCAGGAGGCAGGTCAGATGGTCTGGTATTTCCATCTCTTTCAGAATGTTCCACAGTTTGTTGTGATCCACACAGATAAGAATTTATTAGTTACACTTGTTACTTCTAAACTTTCCTCATGGCCTTAATGGACCAGCAAACATCTTAAGCAGTAGTTGGGTGAAATGTCTCTGAACATTATGTTATTGATATTTATTTTTATTCTCAAGGCATGTTACTGCATTGTTGAACAGTTTTGAATCAAATGAGGTTTACGCAATTGATTTAAAAACTGGCCCTCACACACAGTGTCACACTTACAGGTTTGTTGTACCCAGGACAACTTCAGAAACATAATTTTACCACTTTGCTAGGAATGGTAATTCATAGAGAACATTATCCTCCTTTTCTGTGTGATCTTATCACAAACTTTCAACTCTGGGACTCTGGAACTGACAAAATTGTTGACTCTTGGTTAGATTTTCCATAGAACTCAAATGAAAATTAATGAAAACAGACATAGCTTCGGCAGTGCCTCATCAGGAACAAGACTGTTACTCTAGTCGTTTTGTTTCCTCTTCTTTGTTGTTAAGGAGCAAGTAATTAGAACAGATGACAGGAGTTTTTGTTCTTTGGTAAATGGTTTGGAAAATGAGAAAGTTTGGGGCTATCTTAGCACTGTAGATTCTATACACAAATGAGAGAGGGTAAACTGTTAAACTTGGAGATGAATGTCTGTTCTTCGGAGCTGTGGTCCCTTTCCTCCTCCAAGAGGTGAATATCATCTCTGCTGTAACTCCTCAATGACCTTGGATGCATTACTCAATCTTGGATACTATAAAGAAATGAAAATCAAAACTAAAATGAAGTATCACCTCAATACCAGTCAGAATGGTCATCATCAAACACTCTACAAATAATAAACACTGGAGAGGGTGTGGGGAAAAAGGAATACTCTTACACTGTTGGAGGGAATATAAATTGATACAACCATGAGGAAGAATAGTATGGAGGTTCCTTAACAGACTAAATATAGAACTACCATATGATCTGATACTCTTACTCCTGGTCATATATCTGGAGCAAAACATAATTCAAAACATGCACCTTAGTGTTCATTGCACCACTATTTATAATAGCCAAGTCATGGAAGTAACCTAAATGTCCATCAACAGAGGAATGGATAAAAAGATGTGGGGTATATATATATATATATGTATGTATGATGGAATATTACATAGCCATAGAAAGAATGAAATAATGCCATTTACAGCAACACTGGTGGACCTAGAGATTATTATGCTGAGTGAAGAGAGTCAGGCCAAGACAAAATATGATATTGTTAATATTTGAAATCTAAAGAAAAATGGTACAAATGTACTTATCTACCAAAAAAATAGTTACAGATGTAGAAAACAAACTTATGGTTACCAGGGAATAAGGCTGCAAGGAAGGATAAACTGGGAAATTGGAACAGACAAATACACATTACTATATATAAAACGGGATTTCTTTGGAAGGAATGATGCTAAAGCTGAAACTCCAGTACTCTGGCCACCTCATGTGAAGAGTTGACTCATTAGAAAAGACTCTGATGCTGGGAGGGATTGGGGGCAGGAGGAGAAGGGGCCGACCGAAGATGAGATGGCTGGATGGCATCACTGACTCGATGGACGTGAATCTGAGTGAACTCCGGGAGTTGGTGATGGACAGGGAGGCCTGGCGTGCTGTGATTCATGGGGTCGCAAAGAGTTGGACACGATTGAGTGACTGAACTGAACTGAACTGATATATAAAACAGATAACCAACAACGACCTGCTGTATAGCATAGGGAACACTACTCAATACTTTGTAATGACCTATATGGGAAAAGAATCTAAAAAAGAGTGAAAAGAGTGGATATATGTATGTGTATAACTAAATCACTTTACTGTACAACAGTAAATAACACAACATTGTAAATCAACTATACTCCAATAAATATTAAAAAAAACTGACAGTCAAAAAAAGCATTCAATCCTCAGAACTTTAATAGGTTGAGCTTCTCTGATGGATCTACTTGAGGGTCTTACTAGCCTTAATGTTCTATAAATACATAACATTCATTCCATGATTGGGAAAGAGGTTGAGTGAGAGAATAGGATTAGAAACAGGGCAGATTTCTGCTGCCTCTGGGCCAAGTCATCCAGTGGAAGTTATCGCTGAGAATTTTTGAAACATCTGAGCAGAAAGATTTTCAGGTTGAAATATCTATTTGCCAATTTTTCTCTGTCTATGCAAATGTTACTATCAGCTCCCATGTGTAAGTTACTTCCAGATGAGGGCCATTCCAGCAGTGGTATTCAGTTCAGTTTAGTCGCTCAGTCGTGTCCGACTCTTTGCAACCCCATGAATCACAGCACGCCAGGCCTTCCTGTTCATCACCATCTCTTGGAGTTCACTGACTCACGTCCATCGAGTCAGTGATGCCGTCCAACCATCTCATCCTCGGTTATCCCCTTCTCCCCCTGTCCCCAATCCCTCCCAGAATCAGAGTCTTTTCTAATGAGTCAATTCTTTGCATGAGGTGGCCAAAGTACTGGAGTTTCAGCTTTAGCATCATTCCTTCCAAAGAAATCCCAGGGTTGATCTCCTTCAGAATGGACTGGTTGGATCTCCTTGCAGTCCAAGGGACTCTCAAGAGTCTTTTCCAACACCACAGTTCAAAAGCATCAATTCTTCAGCACTCAGCCTTCTTCACAGTCCAACTCTCACATCCATACATGACCACAGGAAAAACCATAGCCTTGACTAGACGGACCTTAGTTGGCAAAGTAATGTCTCTGCTTTTGAATATACTATCTAGAATGGTCATAACTTTTCTTCCAAGGAGTAAGTGTCTTTAAATTTCATGGCTGCAGTCACCATCTGCAGTGATTTTGGAACCCCCCAAAATAAAGTCAGACACTATTTCCACTGTTTCCCCATCTATTTCCCATGAAGTGATGGGACTGGATGCCATGATCTTCGTTTTCTGAATGTTGAGCTTTAAGCCAACTTTTTCACTTTCCTCTTTCACTTTCATCAAGAAGCTCTTTAGCTCCTTTTCACTTTCTGCCATAAAGGTGGTGTCATGTGCATATCTGAGGTTATTGATATTTCTCCCAGCAATCTTGATTCCAGCTTGTGTTTCTTCCAGTCCAGC
>SJYC01019880.1:0-32387 GCA_006408675.1 Madoqua kirkii
CACTGTTTCCCCATCTATTTCCCATGACGTGATGGGACTGGATGCCATGATCTTCATTTTCTGAATGTTGAGCTTTAAGCCAACTTTTTCACTCTCCTCTTTCACTTTCATCAAGAGGCTTTTTAGCTCCTCTTCACTTTCTGCCATAAGGGTGGTGTCATCTGCATATCTGAGGTTATTGATATTTCTCCTGGCAATCTTGATTCCAGCTTGTATTTCTTCCAGCCCAGCAATTTCTCATGATGTACTCTGCATAGAAGTTAAATAAGCAAGGTGACAATATACGGGCTTAACGTACTCCTTTTCCTATTTGGAACCAGTCTATTGTTCCATGTCCAGTGTTGCTTCTTGACCTGCATACAGATTTCTCAAGAGGCAGGTCAGGTGGTCTGGTATGCCCATCTCTTTCAGAATTTTCCGAAGTTTATTGTGATCCACACAGTCAAAGGCTTTGGCATACCCAATAAAGCAGAAGTAGATGTTTTTCTGGAACTCTCTTGCTTTTTCCATGATCCAGCGGATGTTGGCAGTTTGATCTCTGGTTCCTCTGCCTTTTCTAAAACCAGCTTGAACATCAGGGAGTTCACGGTTCATGTATTGCTGAAGCCTGGCTTGGAGAATTTTGAGCATTACTTTACTAACATATGAGATGAGTGCAATTGTGCAGTAATTTGAGCATTCTTTGGCATTGCCTTTCTTTGGAATTGGAATGAAAACAGACCTTTTCCAGTCCTGTGGCCACTGCTGAGTTTTCCAAATTTGCTGGCATATTGAGTGCAGCACTTTCACAGCATCATCTTTCAGGATTTGAAACAGCTCAACTGGAATTCCATCTCCTCCACTAGCTTTGTTTGTGGTGATGCTTTCTAAGGCCCACTTGACTTCACATTCCTGGATGTCTGGCTCTAGATTAGTGATCACATCATCACGATTATCTGGGTTGTGGAGATCTTTTTTGTACAGTTGTTCATATTATTGACATTTTCTTTGTTGTCTGTCTCTCCTGTTTCCATCTTTCAGCTCTTCTTCCTTCTACAAGTAGGTTCAGTTCTGAGCCTTTCTGTCTAAGGAAAAAGAAGCAGGTTTCCCTCTCATCAGTCTCCAAACAGCAATTGTCTGGAAGGCTTCTACTTCTTTAGGCCATGTGTCCATCCTTAACGCAGTCACTGTAACTAGAGACATGGAGCCCTCTGATTGACTCCCCTGAATCTCATGTTCATATTTATAACTGACAGCTTCTCCGAGATCACGTGGAATGATTCTGAATAGAAGCAGCAGTTTTCCTATCACCAGAAGAGTGGAGGATAGCAAAACAGATTACCACTACAAATTAGCAGAAGCAGCGAGGTTGAGGCTGCTTCTGTGTTTCTTTTTAAGTCTGTTTTGGGAGTTATGTCCACATTCATGATCGGTTCATGCATCATGAATGGAGAAGCATAATACCCAAGGAACTTTATGAGAAAGGATAATTGCTATTTCTATACCTCTCAACTAGGTTTTTACCTTGTTTGCTGAGGTACTTTCTGGAATTTCCCTTAAGACATACTTTTTTATTTTACCCTGCCTAACTCCTCCTCCATCCTATGTCACCATGTACAAAGGTGCTTTTGTGGCTAAGTTTGCACAGTTGGTTGAACAGGCTATTAGTAGGCCAGATTAGGTGTTGATAAAAATCTATTTGTGTAGGATTTGATCTAATGTGTTGAAAAAATTATTTCAAAGTTTCTTTGGAGGTAACCTCTTTCTAGAGTTAAAATAAAACAAAGAAGCCTAACTGGAAAATCTTTCATCATATGTCACACTTATATCTCAGAATCTAGTTCTTCTTCTTCACTCTGTTTCTATGGCATGATGCATGCCCCTGCCAAAGTTCAAATTACCAGTGGTATGGAGAAAGAGACTAAATCAGATTTATTGTAGCATGTGGATAAAGCGCCGCCAAATCAGGCAGAAACTGTCAATATCATTGACCTCAGGGGAGATAAGTGGGTTTTGTTACAGTGTAGCTGTAGGCCCTTCAGCCAGCAGCAAAGCATCAAAACAGCAGCAGAGAGGGATTATCTCATGACCAGAATGTAAAGTGTCATCTCTGTACAGACTTAGGAAGAGCTGTAACAGTTCCAAGGGAGAACTGAGTATGAGGCCAAAGAATTCCAGCCTTGGATCTTTCTCTGCATGTCGAAGAGTTCTTGTTTAACCACTGAACCTCTTTCTCCATCACTTTCAGTTCAGTTCAGTTTAGTCACTCAGTCATGTCCGACTCTTTGTGACCCCATGAATCGCAGCATGCCAGGCCTCCCTGTCCATCACTATCTCCCAGAGTTCATTCAAACTCATGTCCATCGAGTCGGTGATGCCATCCAGCCATTCTCCTCCTGCCCCCAATCCCTCCCAGCATCAGAATCTTTTCCAGTGAGTCAACTCTTCGCATGAGGTGGCTAAAGTACTGGAGTTTCAGCTTTAGCATCATTCCTTCCAAAGAACACCTAGGACTGATCTCTTTTAGAATGGACTGGTTGGATCTCCTTGCAGTCCAAGGGACTCTCAAGAGTCTTCTCCAACACCACTGGAAAAACCATAGCCTTGACTAGACGGACCTTTGTTGGTAAAGTAATGTCTCTGCTTCTATCACTTCACACTTTGATATATATGTATGGTGATAATAGTTTTCATGGAATCTGGACTAGATCTTGCTGCTGTTTTATTTATGGTTACACAATTTCCATTAATAATGTTGTGATGGTTAGTTTAATGTGTTAACTTGATTGGATTAAAGAATGCCTGGATAGCTATAAGACAGTTTTGAATGTATTTTGCAGCGGTGATGTATGGATGTGAGAGTTGGACTGTGAAGAAGGCTGAGTGCTTAAGAACTGATGCTTTTGAACTGTGGTGTTGGAGAAGACTCTTGAGAGTCCCTTGGACTATAAGGAGATCCAACCAGTCCATTCTGAAGGAGATCAACCCTGGGATTTCTTTGGAAGGAATGATGCTAAAGCTGAAACTCTGGTACTTTGGCCACCTCATGCGAAGAGTTGACTCTTTGGAAAAGACCCTGATGCTGGGAGGGATTGGGGGCAGGAGGAGAGGGGATAACAGAGGATGAGATGGCTGGATGTCATTACTGACTCGATGGACATGAGTCTGAGTGAACTCCGGAAGTTGGTGATGGACAGGTAGGCCTGGTATGCTGTGATTCATGGGGTCGCAAAGAGGCAGACACGACTGAGCAACTGAACTGAACTGATGAAAGTATCTCCAGAAAAGATTATCACTTGAATCAGCAGACTGAGTGAAGATCACCCTCACCAAGGCAGATGAGAGGCATCTGATCCATTGAGGACTTAAATAGAACAAAAAGGTGAAGGGAGAGGTGATTTTTTCCTTTATGCTTGTGCTGAGACATCCATCTTCTCCACCTCTGTGACAATAGGCCTTTGGGCTCAGTCCAGGACTGAGACTGATGCTCTGATTCTCAAGTCTTCAAACTTGGACTGAATTATACCACTAGTTTTCCTGGTTCTTCAGCCTGACGACTTCAGCTCATCACGAGACTTCTTGGCCTCTGTAACCACATGAGTCAATACCTGTAACTTACTATACTTCCTATGGATTTCATTTTCTCTGGAGAATCTCAACTAATACAAATATCCTTGTCTAATATTTCTTACATCACGTGTGTACATTTACAAAGATTTTTTGCATTTGCAATGTTGCCGGAGTCCAGCTCGAGCAGCCAGGGATTCAACCTGAAAAGATGGAACATGTCAGCGAGCGAAATGAGACAGCCTCTCAGTTTCCTTTTGGACTGCCTGTTTATTTCAAGCTTATGATTCTCTTTTATACTTTTACAAAAGCATTAGGTCAGAGGTTTGATATTTTCAGTTCCCACTGACCCAGATTTGTTGTCTCCATAAATCACTGTTGCTCTTCAAACAGAGTTTCTGCTTCAGTGATTCTTTGGGAATCAGCCTTACCATCTATTATCTACCTCTTCTAATGTGTCCTATAGTTAACTTGTGATTACATTGTAACTCATGCTACATTCCTCAGTTTACTACTTACCTTCCTAAATCCTGTTTGCCCCTAACATCCTGAGCTCACTATCTCTTAAAAAGACTTCCTAGCTATAGTATCTCTAAAAATTCCTAACTTCTACAAGCTATAGTGAAATAAGCTAACTTTACAACATTCCTTAAATCTTTAACTTCTAACTATTTTAATTATTTCTAAGCCCTAAATTCAGTAAACTCCTTTGCCATAAATATTCTCCTCACAAATAGGCATCAGATATTAATCCCTCCCATGGCCTCAAGCTACGGCCTTTGTGCTCATCCTGGAACACTCTTTTGTAAAAGTCCTTGAGCAAATGTCAGTAATTAACTTTATGAATTATTTTCTGAGCACAGCTGCATAAGGCTTTGTGCCTTCTCATGCTCCTCTCAAGAACAATAAGCACCTTAATATTCCTTTTCAGTCAACTCAGCCGAGAAGAGGAAAAGACAAGTCAGAATTACAAGGCCTAACTCCTTCATCCCAGGTCCCTGCCTCCAGAATGAGGAGAGGGAGCCTAGGGCCATGCTTCCATTTTGTCAGTAATGCCTAATGTGGCTCCTGACATAATGTCATTTAATTTTTTAACAACAAGAGAGTATTTTTATTCCAACTTTTAGAAGAAGAAGAAACTGAGAAATCTATAAGTGAGCTGATTTCCTTGCAAGCCCTAGAGTACCATGGAAAGTTACAGGACTCAAACTCTGTCTCTGTATTTTGACTCTTGCTTGTTCTTGTCTTTCTTTTCAATTTCATGATTATATGCTCCTTTCTTTACTAGTAAAACCTTCTTAAGTCTAAAGCTATGAGTTTCTTTTTCTTCTGTGTCTTCCATGTTTCTTTGTAAAAAATATATAGAAGCTAATATTTAATGAGCATTCATCACAGGACAGAACCTATGCAAAGTGTTTTACACTCGTTGCTTCATTAATTTCTGGCTGAAACTCTGTAATTTAGGGACTATTCTTATTCTCATTTTACAGATGAGGATTTTGGGCCTTAAAGAATTTAAGGAACTTTCTTATTGTCACCCACTGCTTAGATCAGCTCTTACATACTATGAGATACTGTCTCCCTGATCTACAACAGCAGCTTTCTGGTATCACTTTCCAGCTACTTCAGAAAAGATGGATTAGGTAGCTATACCCCTTGGAGAGGAATTTTCTTCATTATGCTTCCCTGTATTTCCACATTGGTATACTTACCTTCCTTTAGTTAGGGCATGCCAATTGAGCATATCTTTCCCACTTTATTTGTTCTCAGTATAACAGAACAAACTGTAGAAAAATCTTTTAAATTCTGTTTTACCACTTCACTTGTCAAAGTCTTCTTGGGAAATATTGCTCTTTCACCTAGAGTTGATAATTCCCAAATACAGTATTTTGAGGAATATAAAGAGGACTGCTGATTTAGAAAGTATATGTACTAGTAAGTTTGGAAGACAATAGAAGCTTTTTTACTGGAGGATAATTGCTTTACAATCTTTTGTTTGCCTCTGCCATACATCAAAATGAATCAGTCATAGGTATACATATATCCCCTCCCTCCTGAAACCACCTCCCATCAACCAACCCATCCCACCCTTGTAGGTTGTCCCAGAGCTGGGACTGGGTTGAACTCCCTGTGTCAAACAGCAAATTCCTACTTGCTATCTATGTTATATATGGTGATATGTATGTTTCCATGCAATTCTCTTAGTTTATCCCACCATTCCCCTACTGTGTCACAATTCAGTTTTCTATGTCTACGTCTCCATTACTGCCCTGTAAACAAGTTCATCAGTATCATCTGTCTAGATGCCATCCATACACATTGTCAGAAAGAGGAATAAAATAGACTTTTGACAGTAGATCTCTGTATGGTCTTTGGCGTAATAGTAATTATTGTTACTAACAAAATCCTGGTTGCTCAGACAGTATAGAATTTGCCTGCAATGCAGGAAATCTGGGTTCGATTCCTGGGTTGGGAAGATCCCCTAGAGTAGGGAATAGTTACCCACTCCAGTATTCTTGTCTGGAGAATTCCATAGACAGAAGAGACTGGCAGGCTACCGTCCAGGGATCACAAAGAGTCCAGACATGATTGAGTGACTATCGCTTTCAAGAACATCCACTATGAGACCTTACTCAAACCTTTTTTGTGAAGCCCTTATTTATAAGAACATCTTGCACAACTAATGTTCCTTCAAACCTAACTTTGGATATTCTGTGAAGATTTCTAATTCCTCATTAGACCTGTACTGAGCTCCAAGTATATATTTCTAAGTTCATACTTTATATCTAGATTTGCATAACACCTAACTGTCTCAAATTAGCACCAGATTGTTCTTTTTCTTCTTCTGGTTAACCACATACATTTATGTGGAGTATATAGAAACAGAAGTGAAGGGAGAAAAATATTTTAATAAAAAATGGATGAAAATTTTCCACATATGATGATTAAATCTATAAACATACATATCCAAAAATTCCAATGATTTCTAAGCTGACTATATGTAAAGAAAACTACATTAAGTTACCCCATAATCAACTTGCTGGAAACCAGTGATGAAAAGAAAATCTTAAGAGCAGCCTAAGAAAAATAATACATTACAGACTAAGGAACAAAGATAGTTCACAACCAGAATACAATACAGAATGACATGTTTAATAAACTGAAAGAAAAGAACTGTCGATGTGGAATTCTGCAACCTGGAAAATAAGCTTTGAAAAATAAGGAGATATAGGGTTTTTTTTTTTTTTTTTTCCCCCAGACAAATAAATTTACAAAAATCCCTCTTCGGCAGATCCACACTCAAGAAATTTAAAAAAAAATTATTAAAGCATAGTTGATTTTTTTTCTGTTCCAGAAAAACATCTATTTCTGCTTTATTGACTATGCCAAAGCCTTTGACTGTGTGGATCACAATAAACTTTGGAAAATTCTGAAAGAGATGGGAATACCAGACCACCTGACCTGCCTCTTGAGAAATCTGTATGCAGGTCAGGAAGCAACAGTTAGAACTGGACATGGAACAACATATTGGTTCCAAATAGGAAAAGGAGTACATCAAGGCTGTATATTGTCACCCTGCTTATTTAACTTCTATGCAGAGTATATCATGAGAAATGCTAGACTAGAAGAAACACAAGCTAGAATCAAGATTGCCGGGGGAAGTATCAATAACCTCAGATATGCAGATGACATCACCCTTATGGCAGAAAGTGAAGAGGAGCTAAAGGGCCTCTTGATGAAGGTGAAAGAGGAGAATGAAAAAGTTGGCTTAAAGCTCAACATTCAGAAAATGAAGATCATGGCATCTGGTCTCATCATTTCATAGGAAATAGATGGGGAAACAGTGGAAACAGTGTCAGACTTTACTTTTTGGGGCTCCAAAATTACTGCGGATGGTGACTGCAGCCATGAAATTAAAAGATGCTTACTCCTTGGATGGAAAATTATGAACAAGCTAGATAGCATATTCAAAAGCAGAGGCATTACTTAGCTGACTAAGGTCCGTGTAGTCAAGGCTCTGGTTTTTCCTGTGGTCATATATGGATGTGAGAATTGGACTGTGAAGAAGGCTGAGCACCAAAGAATTGATGGTTTTGAATTGTGGTGTTGGAGAAGACTCTTGAGAGTCCCTTGGACTGCAAGGAGATCCAACCAGTCCATTCTGAAGGAGATCAACCCTGGGATTCCTTTGGAAGGAATGATGCTAAAGCTGAAACATCAGTACTTTGGCTACCTCATGCGAAGAGTTGACTCATTAGAAAAGACTCTGATGCTGGGAGGGATTGGGGGCAGGAGGAGAAGGGGACGACTGAGGATGAGATGGCTTGATGGCATCACAGACTTGATGGACGTGAGTCTGAGTGAACTCTGAGAGATGGTGATAAACAGGGAGGCCTGGCGTGCTGTGATTCATGGGGTCGCAAAGAGTCGGACATGACTGAGTGACTGAACGGACTAACCGACTGACTGATAGTTGATTAATAATGTTGTGTTAGTTTCAGGTGTACAACGAAGTGATTCAGTTATACATGTATCTGATGTTTTTCAAATTCTTTTCCAGTTTAGATTATTACAGAGTATTGAGCAATGATCCTTGTTCTATACAGTAGATCCTTGTTATTTGTTTTAAATGTAGCAAAGATAATTCTTTAGACTAAGGAAAATATCAGATGGAAATTTAGATATATATAAAGGAATATGTCCTTAATGATTATACAGTGGAAGTGATAAATAGATTTAAGGGATTAGATCTGATAGACTGCCTGAAGAACTATGGGCAGAGGTTCATAACATTGTACAGGATGTGGTGATCAAAACCATCCCTAAGAAAAAGAAATGCATAAAGGCAAAATGGTTGTCTGAGGAGGCCTTACAAATAGCTGTGAAAAGAAGAAAAGCTAAAGGTAAAGGAGAAAAGGAAGCATATACCCATTTGAATGTAGAGTCCCAAAGAATAGTAAGGAGATATAAGAAGGACTTCCTAAGTGAGCAAAGAAATAGAGCAAAACAATAAAATGGAAAAGACTAGGAATCTCCTCAAGAAAATTGGAGATACCAAGGGAACATTTCATGCAAAGGTGGGAACAATAAAGGACAGAAATGATATGGACCTAACAGAAGCAGAAGATATTAAGAAGAGGTGGCAAGAATACATAGGACAATACAGAAAAGATCTTCATGACCCAGAAAACCATAATGGTGTGATCACTCACATAGAGCCAGACATCTGAGGGCCTTAGAGTTTACTACGAACAAAGCTAGAGGAGATGATGGAATTCCAGTTGAGCTATTTCAGTTCCTAAAAGATGATACTGTTAAAGTGCTTCCCTCAATATTTCAGCAAATTTGGAAAACTAAGCAGTGGCCACAGGACTGGAAAAGGTCAGTTTTCATTCCAATCCCAAAGAAAGGCAATGCCTAAGAATGCTCAAACTACTGCATAATTGTGCTCATTTCACACACTAGCAAGATGATGCTCAAAATTCTCCAAGCAAGGTTTCAATAGTACGTGAACCAAGAATGCCCAGATGTTCAAGTTGGATTTAGAAAAGGCAGAAGAACCAGAGATCAAATTGCCAACATCCATTGGATCATAGAAAAAGCAAGGGAGTTCCAGAAAAACATTTTCTTCTGATTTATTGACTATGCCAAAGCCTTTGACTGTGTAGATCACAGCAAATTGTCAAAAATACAAGATATGGGAATACCAGACCACCTTACCTGCCTCTTGAGAAATCTATATGTAGGCAAAGAAGCAACCGTTAGAACTGGACATGGAACAATGGACTGATTCCAAACTGGGAAAGGAGTATATCAAGGCTATATATTGTCACTCTGCTTATTTAAATTATATGCACAGTACATCATGTGAAATGCTGGACTGGATGAAGCCCAAGCTGTAATCAAGATTACCAGGAGAAATATCAATAACCTCAGATATACAGATGACACTACCCTTAGGGCAGAAAGTGAAGAGGAACTAAAGAGCTTCTTGATGAAAGTGAAAGAGCAGAATAAAAAAGCTGTCTTAAAACTCAATATTCAAAAAACAAATATCTTGGCATCTGATCCCATCTCTTCATGGCGAATAGATGGGGAAACAATGGAAACAGTGACAGACTTTATTTTCTTGGGCTCCAAGATCACTGAAGATGGTGAATGCAACCATGAAATTGAAAGACGTTTGCTCCTTGAAAGAAAAGCTGTGACCAACCTAGAGAGCATATTAAAAAGCAGAGACATTATGTTGCCAACAAAGGTCCATCTAGTTAAAGCTATGGTTTTTCTAGTAGTCATGTATGGATGTTAGTGTTGGACCCTAAAGAAAGCTGAGAGCTGAAGAATTGATGCTTTTGAACTGTGGTCTTGGAGAAGATGCTTGAGAGTCCCTTGGTCAGCAAGGAGATCCATCCAATCCATCCTAAAGGAAATCAGTCCTGAATATTCATTGGAAGGACTGATGCTGAAGCTGAAGCTCCAGTACTTCAGCCACCTGATGCGAAGAGCTGACTCATGATGCTGGGAAAGACTGAAGACAGGAGGAGAAGAGAAGAGGACGACAGAGGATGAAATGGTTGGATGGCATCATCAACATGGACATGCATTTGAGCGAGCCTCAGGTGCTGATGATGGACAGGGAAGCCTGGCGTGCTGCATATGGTCACAAAGAGTCAGACACGACTGAGTAACTGGACTGAAACGAAATGAATAAAGAACACAAGAAATGGTAAATATGTGGGAAATGGTATAATACACTTTTTCTAATTTTTAATTTCTCTAAAAATAATTGTTTAAAGCAAAAAAATAGTAAAACTTCTATAACTATATAGATATGAAATGTATCATAATACCACAATGGAGATGATTGAGAAAATGAATGTCTGTTGGTCAACATTTCTATACTATATGTGCAGTGTTAAATGTTATGTGAATATAGACTATGATAAGTTAAAATGTGTATTGGGATTTCCACAGTGGTCCAGTGGTTAGGACTCCTCACTCTCCCTGCTGAGGGCCTGGATTCAATCCTTGGTCAGGGAAATACAATCCCACAAGCTGGCAATAAGGTAAAAAAAAAAAGGAAAAAAAAAAAAGATGTGTATAGTAAATGTATACAGTAAACCCTAGGGCAATAGTTGAAAAAAAAATACAAAGAGGTAGGACTAATGCTCAATAAAGAAAATAAAATGGAAACTTAAAAATATCAAGTTAATTTTTAAAAAGAGAAAGGAAAAAGGCCATTCTAATAATCCAGAATTGAGATGATATTTTCTTGGTGTGGTAGTCATATTGGTTATTGTAATAAGTAGTATTGTTTTGCCTAGGTCTCAGCCTATTAATAACTAGCATTGTTACCTAGACTTGCCCTTGTCCTTGTGATTCTTTTATGATTGAAAGTCACCCTTAGCAATAAACATCAGGAAACTTTGGAAGAGACAAGTTTACTGTATATAAATCTTGCAAATACTCAGTCTGTCTAGGGTCACACTACAAGTTTGCTGGTACAGAGAGAGAAGACATGTGCAGGTCTGGACTTCTGCTTTTATTGGGGTCAAGGGTACAGACCTAGAGTTTTGAGGGCTCACTCTTTATTGGTGAATTTAAAACATAATATTGGAAACTTAAAGGCCCAGGAAGAGAAAAAGTAAGTGGCCCGAATGTTTAGTTATAAAAATCAACCATGATCCCTGAAACAAATGGTGGAGAGCAGCCCAGAGACGTTAGTAACTTAGTCATAGTTACCAAGGTAATAAGT
Organism: Madoqua kirkii; assembly: GCA_006408675.1. Lineage (NCBI taxonomy): Eukaryota > Metazoa > Chordata > Mammalia > Artiodactyla > Bovidae > Madoqua > Madoqua kirkii. The sequence continues at coordinate 11,303 of SJYC01019880.1, forward strand.
GGGGTGCTGGTATTGAAAGTGGATGATCTGACTTCTGAGTCCAGGCCTCATGATCTTCTAGGGGCCAGTTTTCTCTCATTTATTTTTCTATCCTTTCCAGGCCTGACTCAGGCCAGCTGAATCTGGACTGTCCTTACAGGATGGATCTATTCTTGAGCATTTTGTGCCTCACCTGCTTTTTTGCTCAGAGTGAAAGCAGGGGAAAAGATCACAAACATGCAATGATCCATCTTTATTCCTTACCTCTCAGCTCTGGTGAGCAGACTGCCTTTGTTGACCTAGCTATGGGAGAAGCGAGTCTCATCCCAAGTGCAGATTTCATCGCTGGCTTGTTGGTTTCAGAGATCCAGCTGGCCTGCTGCTGCCCAACCCTTTCCCATGGTAATCACAGATGCTGGTTCGTAGGAGGGCGATGTCCCCAGCTCAAGTCACAATTAGCAAAGGATGTTGCTCATGAACCCAAGGTTTCTAGGCAACAGATAAAGAGCCAATTGAATGTTATTGGCTGCACATCCTGTCCCGCTGCTGTGTCCATGGCACTTATTATAGAGACTCTTGGCTACTTTTCTACACCCATCTGCTAAGATGGCAGCATGCCCTCTTGTTCTGTATTTGGATCTCTACCCATGGCCACGACAGACTGCCAGGCTATGACAAATGCCTGCAGATCAACACAAGTGTTAGATCTTTTTCTAGCTATGTCTCCTCTGGCTGCCTCAGACCTTGTAAGAGTGGTGCACACCTGTTGAATGTCATCTGCCAGATGACATGGCTGTTTGGGAATGGGATTAGAAAATCCCAGCTGACTTCACCACATGTGAAACTTGGGAGTGTCAAAATCCCCCATATCTTGTGGGAGGACAGGACTATGTTAGAGGGCAGGAGGAAAGTTCAAGACAGAAAGGGGTGTCAAGTGTTTATGAAACCTCAGATAAACACAGACCATGGAATAATGGTTATCATTGTGAACCTTTTCTGAAACGTGTAGCTTGAAGGAATCAGAATCTGATAAGGTTGAGAGGAGTCTGATGAACTCACCAGTCTTTATAGTAGAAAAGTAGAAAATCTAAATTCTTATATTTGAAACCTGTAAGAAATATTTCCCAGAAGCCTTAGTTCTAGGCATTTGAAGCTCAGACAAGTACACTCATATGTATTGCTTGTGAGCTTCCTTATTTTATTATAAGCTGTAGCAGTTATCTCAGTGGGGTGCAGATGTACAGCATCCTCAGATGCTCTTTACTCTTACGGGTCAAGAATCAGATAGGGTGAAAAATTATTTGATTTTTAAATCAAATGTTAATTCTGTGATAATTCTGATATCAAAAACTTTAAATATTGACCAAAAATGCTATGGATTGTTATATTTAAAGAACATAAGTTGATAAAACACTGTAGGATTGCATTGATTTGTGATATTTAATTCTTTTTTTGATGACTATTAGGACAAAAAATATATCAACATTTTTTGCATCAACATTTTTGACTTCTCTATGCTGGGTATTATATATACATACACACATTTACTCTCTTCAGCAGCAACTCTGTGAGATAAATATCCTCATTAATAATAACAATAACAATGTAGAGTAATAATTATCACATAGTATGTTAGTATTAAATAATGTATTAGTATTGCTAGTTCCAGTAACCTAAACTAATTTTGTGAGATTATTTAACACTTTTGATGTCTAAACGCTAATACTCTAAGCCTAGGAATAGTCAAGGGGTTTACAGAGTATAGGTGGAGTACAGAAAGGGAATTTCTTTACAGTTCTGTTCTGGCAAAGACAAATATATTTTGTAGGTTTCTCAGTGAAAAGAGAGTTTTAGATTTTACATATTTGAATATATATTAGACTCTAAGCTATATATTGGCAAAAATCATTTTTATCTTGCTCATTGTTATGGCCCTAGTGCATATTTGTTGAATGAATAAATGAATGGTGGGTTCAAAGGTAATTGGCAATCACCTCCAAATTTATTTGTGTAAAATTGATGAGCTTATGAAACACATACACACATACACATTTGCTCCAAGAGAAGGTGCTGAGAATAAATTCATTAAGAGGATAAGATGAAAGTAGATCATTAAGAGTATAAAAGAGAACAAAAGCATGAGCCCAGAGACTCTGCAATGAGGACAGAGAACAGGAACTGACAGAATCGTGCCTTCTAAAGGAGGCTTGAACAAATCTATGTCCCTGTGAAATGGGTGTTGTAAGGGCAGACATGAGAGAGAAGGAGCAGTTTAGGGCCACTCCAACATTTGCAGTAGATGCCCTGGGGGGCAGGATGATGTCTCGACAAGAGCATGAAATACTTTAAAATATTTTCTTAAACGCTAAGCTCAAAACTCAGTCTCAGATCTGGAGGGCTCTCGGACAACTGTTAAGAAAGGGGACAACTGAGTCCTAATTGGCCTTGTTGTCATCACTGCCATTTTCTTTGCTTCTGCAGAAACCTTCAGTGCTCAGAACATTGTAAATACTCAGTGAATGCAGACTGATTAAAGTAATGAATATGTTACCAAGTTTCTCCTGAGGCAATGACTTCTCAGAAATACTGACATCTTCTGCTCTGTAATAGGAAATTAATGAAGACAGTGGCTTCCTCAGTAGACTTAGAGATTGTGATTAGGGGCTATTCATTTTTTTTAAAGGCTAGGATAGAAGCAAAATCAAATTAAATGATAGAAACCAAAAGAGATCTCATTTACTACATTCTGGTGACCTTTATTTCCCTGATTCTTTGGTATTGCATTAAAGTTCCTATCATTTGTGTGTTCTTCACTGAGTGTTAAATGATAACATTCCAGGTGACATTTTCCTACTAGAAATTTCTAGTTAGAAAGTGTAACTAATCACACAGCACTCCCAAGTTATCCAGGTAATGATTTTCCAACTTATTTACATTTTCTTAATAATTAATGAAACTATTAATGAAATAGCTTTATTTCCTAATAAGTAAGACTTTAAATTGAACTGTGATATGTATACCCTTCCAGGTTTTCCTTTTATTTATTCACATTTTTTTGTAACCTCCATATAACTGGCAGCAAACAAGAGCTGAAAGGACCAGAGTCATTCACTAGAAGTGTTGGGTTGATAAAAGTAGAAAAAAAAAGATTGTTTAAATTCTAAAGAAGGATTTTAAAAGAATCTTTATTTCTGTGCCTGGACTAATCTACTGTCTGCAGGGTAAATGTGACAGTTTTTGTTTTGCTTTGTAATGCAGTGTTAGTCACTCAGTCATGTCTAGCTCTTTGTTTTCCCCTGAACTATAGCCCACCGGGCTCCTCTGTCCATGGGATTCTCCAGGCAAGAATGCTGGAGTGGATAGCCATTCTGGCAAAAGCTTTGGTTGCTGAAATATCCACTTCAAAGAGGCATTTACTTCAAAGATGGCGGTCCTAAATAAACAGATTGCCAGCCACAGGTCTAGTTAAAGTGCCTGGTGTGCCATTCCTGCCTGGCCCCTGGCTTTGTTGTTTAGAGACATTGCTTGATTTAGGTAACTGACCATTTGAGTCCCTTGTTTTTACATCTCTCTCGCATTATATTCCCACTTATATATTTTACATTCACCAATGAAGAGCAAGTCCATGAAACCCTAGGCTCCGTACCCTTGAATCCAATAAAAGTAGAACCTCAAGTTCCTTCTCTCTTTAGAAAGAAAAAGCAAACCTAGGCTCTCTCTCTGCTCTTTCCACAACCTCTCCATATCCCCCTAGGAGTGCCTTTTATGCACAAGTACTTAGAGGTAAGAAACTTTTTCTCCCCTCCAAAGATTCCTAAGGTTAATGCTGAGGGCATCTTACAATCAAAATAAGAACTGTAAGAGCATGTCCACCCACAACATTTATGATAGGCTGGGACCAGCACACAAACCTGTCCCATTACCGAGTCAGAGTCATTTCCTCTTCCCTATCTTTATTCATGTCACTTTCTACATCTGGATGACCCAATTCTTAGTTATTATTCAGCACTGAATTCAGTTGCTCATGGTACTGTGAAACTTTCCAGGCTCTGAGCAATCTATGTTGTATCATTTGTTCATTCATCACTTATCAAACACGAGTGGGCAAGGCATTGCATTATATATACAATTCAATATAGTAAGTGCTAGTATAGAGGGTTGGAAAAAGTGCTTTGGAAATAAAGCAGAGGTCCAGCTTCCTTCATCCTGTTTATCACTTTTGATACTTACATCTGGTCTGTCATATCTCTTTCATTAAATTTAACTTTGGTAAATCACAGTTTTGCTTTCATGACAAAAAATACAGGAGGGACAGTGAGAGTGAGAGGAATGGAAGGTACAGATATGAGGTTAGTTATTGACTAAGAAATGTTGTTAATCTGTTAGTCCAGCTGGAATTTAGGGACTAAGATACTGGATGGCTTTTTTTTTTTTTTTTTTTTTAAGTTTTGTTTGGGAAAAAGATGAAATCTAGTTCTTGTTAAGTACACTTGAATGCTAAACTCAAAGGTGTGCACATCTACCCACCTACCACATTCCTCGCCCTTTGTAAACATACATATTTTGAATGGCAAAGAATCACTGTATGGGTTTGGGCCTTATAAAGTGAAAAAAAAATCCATATAGATCTCCAGACATCACTAATTTATCATATTAGCTGAATCTTGATGTTTCACTTCATTGCCATTAAAGAAAAAGGGAAGAAAATGGTTCATCATGATGTGTGGAAAGGATATACCAGAGAGAATCAGGGTAACTGCTCTTGAGACTTTCAGAAAACTTAGTAACTTTCTGTGGTTCCTTTCTTCAACACCTACTTGCCACAAAACAAATTGTGTAGCTAATAAAATGATGCTGGCATGCTTGGGAACATTTATGATAACAATGGTTCTATGGAACAGTTTGCTGGGATGGAAAATCAAGAACACCCTGTTTCGTGGTTATGTTATTACAACTTTTCTTTGAGGAAGAGGTGAGCTCCTGAGATCAAAGGACTACAGTGGAATGATTTTCCTGGGTGGACAGAGAGGTACAGGTGGGAAAAGTCCTCTTAGTGTGGTTTGCAACAGATTAACTGTGGTACAAAGATGCCAGACAAACTCTTCACTATTGGGCCAGCTGTCAAATTTTAATTGTGTAAAATTTTCTTTGGGAGCAGCTGAGTACATGTAGTATTAGCTTGACTTACAGCAGGTGGAATGTTGAACTGAGGACTCTGTGTAAGCTTTTATATAGGTGAGTCTTCGTTGCTAGATGGCAAGAAGAAGGGTATGAAATAGAAATGGCTTATTTCTCTGGTGGTTCAGATGGTAAAGAATCTTCCCACATTACTGAGACCTGGGTTCAATCCCTGGGTTGGAAAGATCCCCTGGAGGAGGACATGGCAACCTTCTCCAGTATTCTTGCCTGGAGAATCCCTGTAGACAGAGGAGCCTGGCAGACTGCAGACCATGGGATTGCGAAGAGTCAGACATGACTGACTGAATAAGCACAGAAGGGATCCCATCAAGTAAAGGAAGCAATATAGGCAAATATTCAGCTCAATAATGACAGAGTGCTGAAAGAGGACTGAGAAAATAGCAGAATACCTGTGAATAAAATGTAATCTTCAAGTATGGATTCAAATTCTACAATTTAAAGTGTGGCCAAGAATATAAAATATTGGAATCACTCTCTCAGCATTCATGGATAGTTTGTTAGGTGGGGAAGTTAGCTTTAGGAACGTGTATGGAGGGGACAGCAGAGGATGAGAGGGTTGGATGGCATCACTGACTCAATTGACATGGGTTTGGATGGACTCCAGGAGTTGGGATGGACAGGGAGACCTAGCAGGCGGTTCATGGGGTTGCAAAGAGTCAGACACGACTGAGCGACTGAACTGAACTGATGGACATACAAGATTATGATGATGGGTCATGTTCCCTTATCTCATATAATGTGTAATAAGATGTTCTCCATTGCATGGCCACCAAAGCTCTTGCCAGTGAGTAATTCTGGTCATCAGGAAGCCAGGCTGGGCAGGGTATGACTTGGTGCAAATTCATGATGTGCATTCAATTTTTCATTCAAGAAATACATAGTGATTTAAGCATGGGGACATGGGACAGAGTGTCACTTTAAATATGTTAGTGTCCTGCAGAGAAAACAGATGATTAATCACTAGGTACTCTGTTATAAATACAGAGGAGGTAAATCTATGATTCTGTGACACTTCACAGAAGGATGCCTGACCACACTAGTAGTATGGTGGATGTCAGAGAAGTCTGCAAAGGAAAGGATTTTAAAAGGAAACAAAGGTGAATAAATTAGCAGGGAAGATGGAAGGTTTGGGTGCAGTATGGAAGAAGCCTTGCTGAAGAATGGAATATACCAGACAGAGGGAAAATTAACATATATACCCTGTTAATGCACAAGTTTCATTATTCTCTCCAGAGAATAGCAGTTAAAAAAATGTTTACGGTATGACTGTCTTGTTTTATAGTCACTAAGTCATGTCTGATTCTTTTGTGATCCCATGGACTGTAGCCCCCCAGTCTCCTCTATCTATGGGATTTCCCAGGCAAGAATACTAGAGTGAGTTGCCATTTCCTTCTCCAAGGGATCTTCCCGACCCAGGGATTGAACCTGAGTCTCCTGCATTGGCAGGCAGGTTCTTTACCCCTGAGAGGAGGGAGCCCACAGTATGACTAGGTACATAGTTTGCCTTATGACATGAAAAAGACTGATTTTATTGTAATTTATTTTTTCTCCTTGATTGATTATAAAAATTATTATTCTAATTATCCCAAGATGACTCTTTTCAGCTTGGCTTTGTATAAAGGAGTGAAGGCAATTGGTAGATTAGACAGTTTTGCCTTGTCCAATAATCAAAAACAGCTGAGAATCATGCAAAATCAAAATCAAGAATACATTGTCTTAAAAGGTTGGGTACATCTGATTTTGTGTAATGGTGTGAAATTAGCACTGGAGTTGGGAAATCTGGGTTCAAATCCCAGATAATCTCCATGATTTTGGACAAATATATGATATCTCTATGAATTACATTATCTTATCCCTATTTTGAATAAAAAGAAAGCTAGACTTGATAACTGATAAAACATTTTTCAGTTTTAATATCAAATATGTCAATTCAATAATCTTGTGATGACTTCATCTACCAACATTAAAAAAAATCTATTTTCCCTTAACCAATAAATGTGGGCTAAAGATAGAAAAGTAGGTATAGTGTGATGTATAATTTTCGAGGCTTTGAATTGTCTAAACTCAGGCCTTAATAACTTTGGGAACCTACCCTTTAATATCCTAAAGGTAGTGATAATGGAAATATAGGGCTGTTTTGAGGTAAATGTACTAATGCATGTAAAGCTTTTGCCCAAGTACCTAGCATATAGTAAGCACTCAATAAATGTCCTTTATAAGTGCTAGTCATATTTTTGGAGGTATTTATTAAATATTTCCAATTGGGATTAAAAGAATACTTTAATAAAACTGGTAAAAGTTTTAAAAATGGAAGCTAATGAGTTGGATATTTTACAGCCACTTTGGATTTTGATCCGGCATTTATGTAGTGAATACAAGAAAAGTCTCAGTGCTTGTCTTCCAATGTGAGGGAAATAGTTTAAGAAAAGGTGTAACAAAACTGTAATAAATGAGGAAGTAAGTCTGGAAACATTTTAACACTTAAAATGTCAGTGACTAGTGTTAAAAGAGGGGAGAAATCCCTTGAAATTTGAGATAAATATAATATGACTTGTGACAGAAGGATGCCCATGTAGCATCTACAATCTAAGGGCCAACTCTTCTTTCTCTGTTTTTGCTTAATATTACTTATACTAATGGGAATCTCCTTAAAGCCTGATTTGTTTTTCCAGGAATGTCTAACAGAGTCTAGATTATTTTGCATTAGAAAGTGAGAAGATGTGTGGTCTGTTGGTTCTGGGGAATGGGGCAGGCTTGAAGATCAAAATCTCTGCTCTTGATTGAGGTGCCAATACAATAGGCATTTCTCTGGACCACATCAAGTGTGTTGCTAGAGTAGAAAATCAAAATTATAATCACAAAATTGTTGAGATCATGATTGGAAACATCGTACCAAGAAAGATATAGATACAAAGAGGAGGAGAAACAAAAAATTGACCCAGGAGGGTGGGAATATGGAAGACAACATTGAGCTCTGTTGTCCCACTGATCAGGATTCAAATTTGTGATGTCACAAATGTGAGACATTTGTGAGAGCTCAGTCAATCGTGAAGGAAATCAACCCTAAATATTAATTGGAATGACTGATGTGTCCTGGTTCCAAATTGGAAAAGGAGTACATCAAGGCTGTATATTATCACTCTGCTTATTTAACTTATATGCAGAGTACATCATGCAAAATGCCAGAGCTGGATGAAGCGCAAGCTGGAATCAAGGTTGCTGAGGGAAATATCAATAGCCTCACATATGCATATGACACTGCCCTTATGGCAGAAAGTGAAGAACTAAAGAGACTCTTGATGAAAGTGAAAGAGGAGAGCGAAAAAGCTGGCTTAAAACTCAACATTCAAAAAACAAACATCATGGCATCCAGTCCCATCACTTCATGGCAAATAGATGGGAAAACAATGGAAACAGTGAGAGACTTTATTTTCTTGCATTCCATAATCACTGCAGCCAGGAACTTAAAAGTTGCTTGCTCCTTTCCTTAGAAAAAAAGCTATGACCAATCTCAGTTCAGTTCAGTCGCTCAGTCATGTCCGACTCTTTGTGACCCCATGGACTGCAACATGCAAGGCTTTCCTATGCATCACCAACTCCTGCAGTTTATGCAAACTCATATCCATTGAGTTGTTGATGCCATTCAGCCATCTTATCCTCTGTCATCCCCTTCTCCTCCTGCCTTCAATCTTTCCCAGAATCAGGGTCTTTTCAAATGAGTCAGTTCTTTGCATCAGGTGGCCAAAGTAGTGGAGTTTCAGCTTCAGCATCAGTTCTTCCAATAAACACCAAGGACTGATCTCCTTTAGCATTGACTGATTGGATCTCCAGTTGCAGGCCAAGGGACTCTCAAGAGTCTTCTCCAATAGCACAGTTCAAAAGCATCAATTCTTTGGTGCTCAGCTTGCTTTATAGTCCAACTCTTGCATCCATACATGACTATTGGAAAAACTATGGCTTTGACTAGACAGACCTTTGTTGGCAAAGTAATGTCTCTGCTTTTTAACATGCTGTATAGTTTGGTCTTAGCTTTTCTTTGAAGGAGCAAATGTCTTTTAATTTCATGGCTGCAGTCACCATTTGCCATGATTTTGGAATCCCAAAGAATAAAGTCTGTCACTGTTTCCATCGTTTCCTGATCTATTTGCCATGAAGTGATGGGACCGGATTCCATGGTCTTTGTTTTTTGAATGTTGAATTTTAAGCCAGCTTTTCCGCTCTTCTCTTTCACTTTCATCAAGAGGCTCTTTAGTTTTTCACTTTCTGCCATAAGGGCAGTGTCATTGCATATCAGAGGCTATATGACCAACCCAGACAGTGTATTAAAAAGTAGAGATATTGCTTCAATGACAAATGTCCAACTAGCCAAAGCTGTGATTTTTCCAGTAGTCATGTATGGATATGAGAGTTGAACTATAAAGAAAGCTTAGTGCTGAAGAATTGATGCTTTTGACCTATGGTATTGGAGAAGACTCTTGAGAGTCCCTTGGTTTGCAAGGAGATGCAACAAGTCAGTGCTAAAGGAAATTAGTCCTGAGTATTCATTGGAAGCACTGATGCTGAAGTTGAAGCTCTGATATTTTAGCCACCTGCTGTGAATAACTGACTTATTCGAAAAGACCCTGATGCTGGGAAAGATTGAAGGCAGGAGAAGAAGGGGGCGATGGAGGGTGAGATGATTCGATGGTATCACTGACTCAAAGGATATGGATTTAAGCAAGCTCTGGGAGTTGGTGATAGACAGGGGAGCCTGGGATGCTTCAGTCCATGAGGTCACATAGACTTGGACATGACTGAGTAGCTGAACAACAAAGTTCTCTTTAAGCATAGTTTCTAATTTTTTAAAAAAGTGATTGTACAGGCTGACTCAGAGTCTTTGCCATTCAACAGACATTGGCACTGAGGAAATGCCTGGTCTTCTCCCCACAATCCCGTTGTCTTTCCTGAGCCTTTGGCTAGTGAGAATGTTTGTGAACATTCTGTGAGAATGTTCTCTAGTGAGAATGTTCTCCTTTGGGTGAAGTTTGAGTATACATGGGATGGGAAGGAGGGGTGCATACCATGACAGAACATGGTAATGAAGATTATTGCTCATTTACCAACACCTAGAAGAATATATACAGGAATCTGAAGCATGTGAATGATAGGCATATACTGTGGAGAGGATTTGGAAAAAGTGCTTTGTGAAAAGACTGAGGTGTTTCATCTTTTTATAATAATATAGGAAGAGGAAATGACTTGAACCTGGCCCTTTTATTAAAGGGTGAGGAGTTCATACATGGTTCTCTTGAAATTAGGGAGCTTTGAGGGGGGCAGATTTGGGATAATTAATAAAGCTGAACTGTGTTCAGGGGTGTGTGGCATTTGCTTGGCATAAAAGGCTTTTGTAAAGGTCTGTTTGATAGGAAGGAAAAAGTGGAGCAAGGTAATAGCAGAGCAGATAAAAAGAATGAAGGAGGAAAAAGATGAAGTGCAAAGTGTAAGTAAATGCTACTTACCTATAAGCTTCTTCCCAATTTAGTTCTTCACTTGATAAAGCACTTGATTATGTCTCAGAAAAATTGAGACAGGCTATTTCATTTTTCTAGGGAAACAATAACAATACCTTATAGTATAATCACCATTGCCTTTTATGTGAGAATAATTTTAGCCTGACAGGAGAAGGGATTAATCCCCAAAATAGTGTCATTCTCTGAGACTATGATAGGCAATTAATTAATGGCAAATGTGGCAATAGAGGCATAGCTATAAAAACAAGTTACTACTGGGAGTAAGAGAACATAAGTTTTTAAAAATGTATATTCTGTTGCCATAATATAAAATCAAAACTTCATGACAGGAAAGTTAGGCAGAATTACAATACAGTTCTCACAGTAGTTATGTTGGCTTGTGGCTTACGAACTCACGACACTCAGTGAGTGTCCGACTCCATGGAATTCTCTAGGCCAGAATACTGAAGTGGATAGCCTTTATCTTCTACAGGAGATCTTCCCAACCCAGGGATCAAACCCAGGTCTCTCACATTTCAGGCAGATTCTTTGCCAGCCGAACCACAAAGGAAGCCCAAGAATACTGGAGTGGTTAGCCTATTCCTTCTCCAGCTGATCTTCCTGACCCAGGACTCGAACTTGGGTTTCCTGCATTGCAGGTAAATTCTTTACCAACAGAGTTATCAGGGAAGAAATTACATTAAATAGTTATTAAGTTAATAGTTTTAAGTAGTTATTACTAAGTAGTTATTAAGTTAAGTAGTTAGGTTTGTTAAGGTGGTTGAATTGCTTTTTTCTTGATGTTTAAGTTTTTCTGATATGACTGTTTTTTGTAATTGAATTGTAATGCTGGTTCTACAACTTACTAACCTTAATACCTTCAATAAGTTATTTATTTTTTTTAAGCCTGAATTTAGTGATTAAAAAATGAAAATAATAGTGACTCCCTCATAAAACTGTTTCGAGCTGTAGATGAAAGGTTACCTATTAAAACCTTGAGCATAACAGCTGGCATCAGTAAGTACTGAAGGTATGTTGTTTTCATAATGCCTCTTTAGTAGAATAAAGGACAAAAGTCTTGAGGTAAAATAACAAATTACACAGTACAATTAATGTAATTTGTTCATTCATTTTTAATTCATAAGTTCTTTCAAGAAGTATTTATCAGGCATCTATTATATAGTATTATATAATACTATTTTATAGTATTATTTTCGGTGTAAGGGATATTCAGTTCAGTTCAGTCGCTCAATTGTGTCAGACTCTCTGTGACCCCATGAACTGAAGCACACCAGGCCTCCCTGTCCATCACCAAATCCTGGAGTCCACCCAAACCCATGTCCATTGAATTGGTGATGTCATCCAATCCTCTCATCCTCTGTCGTCCCCTTCTCTTCCTGCCCTCAGTCTTTCCCAGCATCCGGGTCGTTGCAAATAAGTCAGCTCTTCTCATCAGGTGGCCAGAGTATTGGAGATTCAGCTTCAACATCAGTCCTTCCAATGATCACCCAGGGCTGATCTCCTTTAAGATGGACTGGTTGGATCTCCTTGCAGTCCAAGGGACTGGGTTTCTTTGGAAGGAATGATTCTAAAGCTGAAACTCCAGTACTTTGGCCACCTCATGCGAAGAGTTGACTCATTGGAGACGACTCTGATGCTGGGAGGGATTGGGGGCAGGAAGAGAAGGGGACGACAGAGGAAAAGATGGCTGGATGGCATCACAAACTCGATGGACGTGAATCTGAGTGAAATCCGAGAGATGGTAATGAACAGGGAGGCCTGGCGTGCTTCGATTCACGGGGTCGCAAAGAGTCGGGCACAACTGAGTGACTGAGCTGAACTGAACTGACTAGATGGACCACTGTCAATAATGTAATGTCTCTGCTTTATAATATGCTGTCTAGATTGGTCATAACTTTTCTTCCAAGAAGTGTCTTTTAATTAATGGATGCAGTCACCATCTGCAGTGATTTTGGTGCCCCCCCACAAAATAAATTCAGCCACTGTTTCCACTGGGTTCCCCATCTATTTCCCATGAAGTGATGGGACCACATGCCATGATCTTTGTTTTCTGAATGTTCAGCTTTAAGCCAACTTTTTCTCTCTCCTCTTTCACTTTCATCAAGAGGCTTTTTAGTTCCTCTTCACTTTCTGCCGTAAGGGTGGTATCATCTGCATATCTGAGGTTATTGATATTTCTCCCGGCAATCTTGATTCCAGCTTGTGCTTCTTCCACCCAGCATTTCTCATGATGTACTCTGCATATAAGTTAAATAAGCAGAGTGACAATATGCAGCCTTGATGTACTCCTTTTTCTATTTGGAAGCAGTCTTTTCTTCCGTGTCCAGTTCTTACTGTTGCTTCCTCACCTGCACACAGATTTCTCAAGGAGGGAGGTCAGGGTCTGGTATTCCCATCTCTCTCAGAATTTTCCACAGTTTATTGTGTTCCACAAATCAAAGGCTTTGGCATAGTCAATAAGGCAGGAATAGTCGTTTTTCTGGAACTCTTGCTTTTTCCATGACAAACCTAGACAGCATATTAAAAAGCAGAGACATTACTTTGCCGTCAAAGGTCCATATTGTCACAGCTATGGTTTTTCCAGTAGTCATATAAGGATGTGAGAATTGAACCATAAAGAAGGCTGATGGGCCATAAACAATTGATGTCTTCATACTGTGGTGCTGGAAAAGACTCTTGAGAGTCCTTTGGACTGCAAGGAGATCAAACCAGTTATCCAAAAAAAAAAAAAAAAAAAATGCTGATTATTCATCAGAAGGACTGCTGCTGAAACCAAAGCTCCAGTATTTTGGTCACCTGATGCCAGGAGATGACTCATTAGAAAAGACCCTGATACTGGGTAAGATTGAAGGCAGGACGAGATGGGTACAACAGGATGAGGTGGTTGGATGGCATCACCCCTCAATGAATATGAGTTTGAGTGAACTCCAGGGAATGGTGAAGGACAGGGAAGCCTGACCTTCTGCACTCCATGGGGTCACAAAGTGTCATGACTGAGTAACTGAAATAACAAAAAAGCTATTGCATAGTAAAAGAAATAATTTTTATTTTTTTTTTGTTTTTATTTATTTATTTATTTATATTTTACAGTACTGTATTGGTTCTGCCATACATTGACATGAATCAGCCACAGGTGTACATGATCTCCCCATGCTAAAGTCCCCTCCCACCTCCCTTCCCCACCCATCTCCCCAGTTCATCCCGTACACTGGCCCCAAGCATCCTGTATCTTGTATTGAACATAGACTGGCGCTTCATCTCCCATATGATTGTATACATGTTTCATTGCCATTCTCAAAATGAGAAGGCTAGCTATGGGAAAGAAGAAGTTTGTGCAAAAGATGTATCTGATGAGAGGTTAATATCCAAAATACAGAAGGGACCATTAAAAATTGGGCAAAGAAGCTAAATAGATGTTTCTCAAAAGACAAATGTCTTCCTCTATACAAACAAGTGTATGACAAGGTGTTCAGTATCACTAATCAGGGAAATGCAAACAGGAAAAAAAAAGTGAGTGATCACTTTACACCTGTTAGAATTTTTTTTTCCAGTCACTCAGTCATGTCCAATTCTTTGTGACCCCATGAATTGCAGCACGCAGGGCCTCCCTGTCCAGCACCAACTCCCAGAGTTCACTCAGACTCGTGTCCATTGAGTCAATGATGCCATCCAGCCATCTCATCCTCTGTCATCCCCTTCTCCTCTTGCCCCAATCCCTCCCAGCATCAGAGTCTTTCCCAATGAGTCAACTCTTTGCATGAGGTGGCCAAAGTACTGGAGCTTCAGCTATAGCATCATTCCTTCCAAAGAAATCCCAGGGCTGATCTCCTTCAGAATGGACTGGTTGGATCTCCTTGCAGTCCAAGGGACTCTCAAGAGTCTTCTCCAGCACCACAGTTCAAAAGCATCAATTCTAAGGGGCGGTCCTAAGATGGCAGAGGAACAGGACAGGGAGACCACTTTCTCCCTCACAAATTCATCAAAAGAACATTTCAACACTGAGTAAATTCCACAAAACAACTTCTGAATGCTGGCAGAGGACATCAGGCACCCAGAAAAGCAGATTATTGGCGTCAAAAACAGATAGGGAAAAAAAAGACCAAAAAAAGAGACAAAGGAGGTAGGGAGAGAGCTCTGTCCCAGGAAGGGAGTCCCATCCCGGAAAGAGACTCTTAAGAAGAGAAGTTTCCAAACACCAGGAAACGTTCTCACTGCCGAGTCCATGGTGATCCTTGGAAGCACAGAGGGCAACATAACAGGAAGAATAAATGAATAAATAATTAAAACCAACAGATTACAAGCCCAACAGTAACTCCCCCAGCAGAAAAGCAGCGCAGATACCTGCATCTGCCACTCGCAAGTGGAGGCTGGGCAGGGAGGCATGGGAAGCACAGGCTGCAGTGCTTTTTAAGAACTGGGCTGCAGGAGGTGCAGGCTGCAGCGCTTTTTTAAGAATCAGGCCATAACACCCCTCATGTAACCTGAACGAACTAACTTGGGCTAGCAAACCAGACTGTGGGATAGCCACCACGCAAAACGATCAAACATAAGACACCACCAGGACCGCACACAGAACAAAGGACGGAATAGAAATACTGGCTGCAGAACATCCCCCTCCAGTGACAGGCATCCAGAGCCGTAAGGGCTGGAAGGCGGTAATCACAGCCCAAGAGAGACATTACCTACCAAAATGCAAGCAAGCCTCTTTGCTAACTAAGACTTCTGGGGGTTCTGGACACTCATCATCTGCCTGAGAAGGGATGCCCGTGGTACACCCAGAAAACTGAGCAGCAGGGAAAGGCAATAAGTCGCAGCGACTGTGCTTACCAAACTCCTGAGCTACTCAGACCTGGGAAGGGCACAAAATGCAGGCCCAACCTGTTCCTTGGAGGGCTACCTGAGCACCGAGCCTGAGTGGCTTATACCGGGAAGGTGCATGAAGCCTAGGACCAGCCTCAGATGTTTCCTGGTGGAGCAATGTAGAGCCTAAGCAGTGTGCGCCATGAGCATGGGCAGGCCCAGCATGGATGAGACACTGAGCACACTCAGTGTTATTTATTTATAGCATCCCTCCCTCTCCACAGAGTGACTGAACAAGTGAGCCTTAAAAAAAACAACAACAACAACAAAAGTGTCCACCACCACCCTCCCTGTGTCAAGATGGAAATCAGACACTGAAGAGATCAGCAAATAGAAGAAGTTAAACAGAGGGAACTGCCTTGGAAGTGATCCCACACTGCCCACAAAACCAGAGAAAGGGCCAGATATATCTGTACTATTTTTACGGTTAGTGTGTGTGTGTGTGTGTGTGTGTGTGTGTGTGTGTGTGTGTCTGTGTGTCTGTGTCTGTGTGTGTGTTGATGTTGTTGTGGGGTCATTTTTTCTTCTTTTTTTTTAAACTCTCTTAAATTTTTAAGTCCTCTATTTCTCTAATTTTTATTTTTATAACCTACTATTACTTTAAAAAAAGAACCTATTTTTAAAGCAAACACTGTATATAGTCTTTTTGTGGTTGTTGTTATTGTTGTTTTTTAATAATTCTTGTGGCTTTTTTTTTCTTCTTCTTTTCTTTAATATTGTATTTTTGAAAATCCAATCTCGACTCCAGATTTTTAATCTTTGCATTTTGGTATTTGTTGTCAATTTTGTACATTTAAAAACCCAATCTTCAGTACCCAATTTTACCTGAGAGCAAGATTACTGACTTGACCACTCTCTCCTCCTTTGGACTCTCCTTTTTCTCCACCAGGTGGCCTCTGTCTCTTCCCTCCCCCTTCTCTTCTCTACCCAACTCTGTGAATCTATGTGTGTTCCAGATGGTAGAGAACACTTAGGGAACTGGCTACTGGCCGAATCTGTCTCTCTCCTTTTCATTTCCCTCTTATATCCTCCTGGCCACCTCTGTCTACTTCCCCCCTCTCCTCTTCCCTGTATAACTCTGTGAACACCTCTGAGGGTTCCAGATTGTGGAGTGCACATAAGGAAGTGATTACTGGTTAGCTTGCTCTCTCTCTTCTTCTTCTTCTTTTCTTTAATATTGTATTTTTGAGACTCCAATCTCTACTCCAGACTTTTAATCTTTGCTTTTTGGTATTTGTTATCAATCTTGTACATTTAAAAACCTAATCTTCAGTACCTAATTTTACCTGAGAGAGAGATTACTGGCTTGATCACTCTCTCCTCCTTTGGACTCTAATTTTGCCCCCCCAGGTGGCCTCTGTCTCTTCCCACCCCCTTTTCTTCTCTACCCAACTCTGTGAATCTCTGTGTGTTCCAGACGGTGGAGAACACTTAGGGAACTAGTTACTGGTCGGATATATCTCTCTCCTTTTCATTTCCCTCTTTTATCCTCCTGGCCACCTCTGTCTACTTCCTCCCTCTCCTCTTCCCTGTATAACTCTGTGAACACCACTGAGGGTTCCAGACTGTGGAGCGCACATAAGGAAGTGCTTAGTGGCTAGCTTGCTCTCTCCTCTTTTGATCCCACCTCATCTCATTCCAGTCACCTCTAACTACCCTCTCCCTCTTCTCTCCTTCATATAAATCAGTGAACCTCTCTGGGTGTCCCTCAATGTGGAGGAACCTTTCATCTCTAACCTAGATGTTTTATCATCAGTGCTATATAGATGGAGAAGTCTTGAGGCTATTGTAAAAATAAAACTGAAAATGAGAAGCAGGAAACTTAAGTCCAAATCCTGAGAACATCAGAGAAATCCTGAATCCAGGGAACATTAATTGATAGGAGCACATCAAATGCCTCCATACCTACACTGAAACTAAGCACCACCCAAGGGCCAACAAGTTCCAGAGCAAGACATAGCATGCAAATTCTCCAGCAACACAGGAACATACCCCTGAGCATCAATATACAAGCAGCTCAACGTTACTCCAAAACCGCTGATGTCTCATAACCCATTACTGGACACTTCATTGCACTCCAGAGAGAAGAAATCCAGCTCCAGCCACCAAAACCCTGACACAAGCTTCCCTAACCAAGAAAGCTTGACAAGCCACTGATACAACTCCACCCACAGCACGGAAACTCCATAATAAAGAGAACTCCACAAATTCCCACAATATAGAAAGGCCACCCCAAACGCAGCAATATAACCAAGATGAAGAGACAGAGGAATACCCAGCAGGTAAAGGAATAGGAGAAATGCCCACAAAACCAAACAAAAGAGAAAGATATAGGGAATCTACCTGAGAAAGAATTCTGAATGTTGATAGTAAAAATGATCCAAAATCTTGAACTCAAAATGGAATCACAGATAAATAGCCTGGAGACAAAGATTGAGAAGATGCAAGAAAGGTTTAACAAGGACCTAGAAGAAATATAAAAGAGTCAGTATATAATGAATAATACAATAAATGAGATCAGAAACACTCTGGAGGCATCAAATAGTAGAATAACAGAGACAGAAGATAGGATTAGTGAAATAAGAGATAGAGTAGTAGAAATAAGTGAATCAGAGAAGAAAAAAGAAAAACGAATTAAAAGAAATTAGGACAATCTCAGAGACCTCCAGGACAATATGAAATGCTCCAACATCCATATTATTGGAGTCCCAGAAGAAGACAGAAAGAAAGATCACGAGAAAATACTTGAGGAGATAATAGTTGAAAACTTCCCTAAAATGGAGAAGGAAATAATCACAAAAGTCCAGGAAACCCAGAGAGGGAGAGGGTGGGATGATTTGGGAGAATGGCATTGAAACATGTATACTATCATGCAAGAAACGAATCACCAGTCTATGTTTGATGCAGGATGCAGGATGCTTGGGGCTGGTGCAAGAGGATGAGTCAGAGGGATGATGTGGGGTGGGAGGTGGGAGGGGGTGTTCATGTCTGGGAGCTCATGTACACCCATGGCAGATTCATGTCAATATATGCCAAAACCAATACTGTACTGTAACATAAAATAAAGTAAAGAAAAAAAAGAAAGAAAGAAAGAAAATGAAGGGCTGGAAAAAGATATTTCATGCAAATAGAGAAGAAAACAAAGCAGGAGTAGCAATACTCATCTCCAACAAAATACCCTTTAAAACAAAGGCTGTGCAAAGAGACAAAGAAGGCCATTGATGTTGGCAATTTGATCTCTGTTTCCTCTATGTTTTCTAAAACCAGCTTGAATATCTGGAAGTTCATGGTTCACGATAGGAATATTAAAAACATTTAAAAAGCAGACAAAAATCTTTGCCCTCATGAAAATTAGATTCCTTATAAATTTATTTTGATGCACATACATTCAATAAAATGGAAATAAATAAAAATAAAATTTACAAAACCAAGCATCAGGGAACATGTCCCACTATGGAATATATTGGGGTGTGAGAGATTTTCTTGGCACTTCTCAGGACATGTGATTGATGATCAGTTTTCACAGGTCACAAGAGGAGTCATCTCTCATGACATACAGATTTGTGCTATTCAGTGTGGGAAGTGTTTAACACATTTGTGTGAGATGTTGACATATTTCAACTGGGCTTGAAGCTGAAATATTTTTCTTTGCATAGAATAGTTTCTAGGTAATTTGAAACCTTTCTGACTCTCCTAAATTCTATTTAAGCAGTGTGTTATCACTATATGGAGAAAAGTGGGGATGGGGAAAGACCATCAATAAACAAGAACAAGGAGTAATGAATCAGAAGTGGCAGAAATGGGTGAGAGGAGCTCAGATTAAAAGGAGCAAGACAGCTGCCAAGCCTGAAAAAGGGAGGCCAAAGATTTACACTTATGAGGCTTCACAAAAACCTATCAGACAAACTACAAACTACAAATTTTAATTGGAGTTAATTGGATTGGGTAGTTGAATGAAAGAAACAGGGGAGGGAACATTTTCCTCTGCTATCAAACACACTAACAGATGATGAAGGAGATGCAGTTAATCAAGTCAAAACCTCAGATTCCCTCACTGAATCCTAGAATGTCATTTGTCAAGTGGGGACATTAAGAATAAGGATTGATCAGTGACATGCTCAAGGTCATCCACACAGCCAATCAGTGGAAGGACTTGTGTCTGGTTTCCCAAGTTAGAACTTTTCCAAATACATACCATTGTACTAAGGATGTGTCACTGTAGGAACAAGCAGAAGAGATTTTTAAAGCTATCTGGGAACTGTATATGCTTATTAATAACTGTTTCAATCAAAAAATCACATAATTAAAATAAAAATTGGAAGGAAAAATAGCAGCTGGGCACTCCTTGTGTGAATGAGAAATGGTTATAAAGAAACAAGAGAGAGAGCAATGAGGCTGGCCTTTGATTATAAAAGCTAATGGGAGGTTCAACTTACTTTTCTCCCCATGGTGGGATAAGCAGAGACTTCTCTGTTCTCTGTGAAGGATATGGTGTGCTGAATTGCATAATGACTGTTTAGCAAAGTGATTCATAAAATCACATAATTAAAATAAAAATTGGAAGGAAAAATAGCAGCTGGGCACTCCTTGTGTGAATGAGAAATGGTTATAAAGAAACAAGAGAGAGAGCAATGAGGCTGGCCTTTGATTATAAAAGCTAATGGGAGGTTCAACTTACTTTTCTCCCCATGGTGGGATAAGCAGAGACTTCTCTGTTCTCTGTGAAGGATATGGTGTGCTGAATTGCATAATGACTGTTTAGCAAAGTGATTCACCCTCTCTGTTTTGGTGTCAAGAAAAAAATAATCATTTTGACAAAAGGCACTAATAAAATTCAATGGAAGAAAGGAAAGTCTTTCTAATAAGTATCATTTGAATAGTTAGATAGCCAATTGAAAAATAAGCTTTGACACCTACTTCACACCATATATGGAAATTAATTTGAGATAGATCATAGATCTAAATGTGAAAGCTGGAGGAAAATATAGGAACATGGCCTTGTGACACTCGCATAGGAGAGATATTAAGCACCAAGAATAAAAAATGATAAATCTGACTTCATCAAAGTTAAAAACTCATGCTCATCAAAAAGCACTGGTGAAAAAGAGAAAAGTCAAACTACACACTGGGTGAAAATATTCGTAATAGGTACACAATACTGACAAAGGACTCCTATTCAGGAAATATATAGCATTCCTGTGAATCAATAAGAAAAAGACACCATCCCTACACTCAGTAGCAGAAGATACTTCAAAAAGAATATATTCAAATGAACCATAGACTTATGAAGAAACTATTTGACACTGTTACTCAGGAGTGACTTGACAATTAAAACCACAATATCACTATGCTTCTATCAGAGTATAGTGTTTTTAAAAATTAAAAAAACAAAAAACCCAAAGTGCTAATGTTACTAAATGTTGAAACAGCTGAAACACAATCCTCTTGAAATGTACTTCTCTTAAACAGTTCTAATATTTTGGAAAATTTCCTCATGGTTTCTAATAAAGTTAAAAATATGCTCACCATTCTATGAC
>SJYC01019883.1:0-14214 GCA_006408675.1 Madoqua kirkii
TTGTTTTTATCATCACATTGTGATTCACCAAAGTATCTATTCATGTCATCATAATAACAAATACTTTTCTTCAGTATTTTACTTTTAAATTGAGTTTGTAATAGTATTTAAAGTTATGTCAGATATTTTATCTTTGATGGAATGAACTCTAAATAGCATCACTATGATTTTATGAATTGCTTGAAATAGTTAAAATATTGGACTTGAGTGATTTTTCTAATTCAAGTATTTGAGGATTCAGATATAAAACTGTCATCATATAAAACTCTTTGCAAAGTTCTTCTGCTAATAGTGTTAGCACACTATTATCCTTTATTTTTGTATATGTCCAAGAAAACTTGCAATTGAAAATGAGCAAATGTAATTTTAAAGAACAGCCATTTGATCTAATCAAACAGTCATGCTTCACACAGCAATATGTAAACACTCAGTTGCCAGTGTTAAATTGTCATTTTCAGGCACATTCTTTTTAATGACTAACTTTTGGAGTATAGACATCTATGTTTCTTCTACAGATTTATGTCTTCATATGATCACTGATGTCACTCTGGCCTCCAGATTGAGGCCATTGATTACAAACATTGACAGATATTTTACACAAGTAACATAAACACCAGGCTTCCCCAGTGGCTCAGAGGTAAAGAATCTGCCTGCAGTGCAGGAGACCAAGAGACACAGATTCGATCTCTGGGTTGGGAAGTTGCCCTAGAGGAGGAAATGACAATCCACTCCAGTACTCTTGCCTGAAAAGTCCCATGGACAGAGGAGCCTGGCATGGCTGCAGTCTATTGGGTTGCAGAGTGGGACATGGCTGAACACCCACTTATGCGCAACATAAAAATGAATTTTTGTGAGAAAAGAAAACTCAATTCTTATACTTTTTATAGACACTTTTTCATTTTTTAACTCATTTCTGCCAAGGCATTTATTATAAACTAAAGTATTACTTAAAATCACACAAACAGTTTTAGATTTGTACCATATAGAGCTGTTTTCATAAGAGCATTCTGAATACTCTCTGGTCTATGGCAGGATTGCTCAGCCTTTATATCCTACACATATTGTATGTACAAGTCAACCGTAGTATCTTTTGATTTCCACTGACCCACTAGCTGGTGGTCTGCTAGATTAATATATTTTGCATGCTATGTGTGTGTGTGTGTGTGTGTGTGCGTGTGTGTGAAGTCGCTCAGTCGTGTCCGACTCTTTGCGACCCCGTGGACTATAGCCCACCAGGCTCCTTGGTCCGTGGGATTCTCCAGGCAAGAATACTGGAGTGGGTTGCCATTTCCTTCTCCAGGGGATGTTCCCAACTCAGGTATCGAACCTAGGTCTCCTGCATCAGAGGCAGACGCTTTAACCTCTGAGCCACCAGGGAAGCCCATGGTACAGTAAAATAAGCTGATGTGTTGAGTAGCTAGCAGCTATCACAGACTTAAATAATTGTCCCCTATGACCTTAAACTAAAGGAGTTAGCTATGCCTAGTTACTTAGGTCTGAGACCACTTTATTTTATGAATGACTGTCCTATATGCTCTTCTTGAAATGGAGCTCCTAAAAGTGATCATGAAATCAGAGAGGGATTATCACTGATTATATTTCAGATTTATATTCCTGTTATAGTGAGTGTTCTGTTACTGTCCATGCAGCTCATACACTACTAGGAGAAACCACAGCAGAAGCTGAGAGTACCAAGTGGAGGGAGGTCCGCCAAACCCATTCCAGTGTACTTTCAGACAATTATTAATAATGAAACTTCATTAAAGTTGGAAACTATGGACAAATCTTTAACTGGATAGGAAGTCAGACACACCAGTGGGGACTGTTTCAAGTGAGCTGGGACTTATGGTTACTCTAGGTCAGGGGCCCAGGACAAGGTGCAATGTTTATCACCTTTAGAGTTGCCTGGGAATATATTGAGCCAAGGAGGACCGATTAAAGCATAGTGAAGGAGAGGAGCAAATTGACTGTGGTGGCTAGAACTTGCATCAGGCTGTAAGAAGGCTGATAAGTATGGGAATAGGCTTTGTGATGAGTATCCAGTACAGGGAAAGGCTGAGGATGTGCGTGAGGAGTATCTGGCAGGGCATGTGAGACTGGAAGCTAAATACGTGAACACTAAGCTTGAGGTGAAATATAATAAGCTTTGGCAATAAGCAAATAGCTCACTTATTGAAATGTTGCATGAACATGATACTCTTCTAGGTCTGTAGTTGACATGACTTCTGGGTGAGATTTGTATTAATTTTTCCGTGACACAGATGAAAAATCTAGAAGTCAAGGAGTAAGGAAAAGCATGAACTGAGACCTACATCTGCTTTGCTCCAAAACACACATACTGTCTACCATGCCTATCTAACAACCTGTTTCTTCTATGTGGAATTACAATACTTAGGTTTTATGATTTGAAAGCAATCTTGAGCTTCCCATCCCTGTATCTTTATACTCTCTCTCAAAATTGACCTTTATATTAACCAAGGTTGAATTCAAAGTTAAGTCACTTAAATATATAGGAATCATGATTGCTTACACCTTTAGAATCTACATCTGTTTCACATCTAACTCCCTAGCTCCATCCTGAAATCCCTTGATCTACTGCAGTCTCAGTTCAGTTCAGTTCAGTCTCTCAGTCATGTCCGACTCTTTGCGACTCCATGAATCACAGCACGCCAGGCCTCCCTGTCCATCACCAACTCCCGGAGTTCACTCAGATTCATGTCCATCGAAACAGTGATGCCATCCAGCCATCTCATCCTCGGTCGTCCCCTTCTCCTCCTGCCCCCAATCCCTCCCAGCATCAGAGTCTTTTCCAGTGAGTCAACTCTTCGCATGAGGTGGCCAAAGTACTGGAGTTTCAGCTTTAGCATCAGTCCTTCCAAAGAAATCCCAGGGTTGATCTCCTTCAGAATGGACTGGTTGGATCTCCTTGCAGTCAAAAGCATCAATTCTTCGGTGCTTAGCCTTCTTCACAGTCTAATTCTCACATCCATACATGACTACTGGAAAAACCATAGCCTTGACTAGACGAACCTTAGTTGGCAAAGTAATGTGTCTGCTTTTGAATATGCTATCTAGATTGGTCATAACTTTTCTTCCAAGGAGTAAGCGTCCTTTAATTTCATGGCTGCAGTCACCATCTGCAGTGATTTTGGAGCCCCCCAAAATAAAGTCTGACACTGTTTCCACTGTTTCCTCATCTATTTCTCATGAAGTGATGGGATCGGATGCCATAATGTTAGTTTTCTGAATGTTGATCTTTAAGCCAACTTTTTTGCTTTCCCCTTTCACTTTCATCAAGAGGCTTTTTAGCTCCTCTTCACTTTCTGCCATAAGAGTGGTGTCATCTGCATATCTGAGGTTATTGATATTTCTCCTGGCAATGTTGATTCCAGCTTGTGTTTCTTCCAATCTAGCATTTCTCATGATGTACTCTACATATAAGTTAAATAAGCAGGGTGACAATATACAGCCCTGATGTACTCCTTTTCCTATTTGGAACCAGTCTGTTGTTTCATGTCCAGTTCTGACTGTTGCTTCCTGACCTGCATATAGGTTTCTCAAGAGGTAGGTCAGGTGGTCTGATATTCCCATCTCTTTCAGGATTTTCCACAGTTTATTGTGATCCACACAATCAAAGGCTTTGGCAGAGTCAATAAAGCAGAAATAGATGTTTTTCTGGAATTCTCTTGCTTTTTCCGTGATCCAGCGGTTGTTGGCAGTTTGATCTCTGTTTCCTCTGCCTTTTCTAAAACCAGCTTGAACATCAGGAAGTACACAGTTCACATATTGCTGAAGCCTGGCTTGGAGAATTTGAGCATTACTTTACTAGCATGTGAGATGAGTGCAACTGTGCAGTAGTTTGAGCATTCTTTGGCATTGCCTTTCTTTGAGATTGGAATGAAAACTGACCTTTTCCAGTCCTGTGGCCACTGCTGAGTTTTCCATATTTGCTGGCATATTGAGTGCAGCACTTTCACAACATCATCTTTCAGGATTTGAAATAGTTCCACTGGAATTCCATCACCTCCACTAGCTTTGTTTGTAGCGATGCTTTCTAAAGCCCACTTGACTTCACATTTCAGGATGTCTGGCTCTAGATGAGTGATCACACCATCATGATTATCCAGGTCATGAAGATCTTTTTTGTACAGTTCTTCCATGTATTCTTGCCACCTCTTCTTAATATCTTCTGCTTCTGTTAGGTCCATACCATTTCTGTCCTTTATCGAGCCCATCTTTGCATGAAATATTCCCTTGGTATCTCTAATTTTCTTGAAGAGATCTCTAGTCTTTCCCATTTTGTTCTTTTCCTCTATTTCTTTGTATTGATTGCTGAAGAAGGCTTTCTTATCTCTTCTTGCTATTCTTTGGAATTCTGCATTCAGATGCTTATATCTTTCCTTTTCTCCTTTGCTTTTTGCTTCTCTTCTTTTCACAGCTATTTGTAAGTCCTCCTCAGACAGCCATTTTGCATTTTTGCCTTTCTTTTCCATGGGGATGGTCTTGATCCCTGTCTCCTACTTCAATCTATTTCCTTGTGAGGTCTGGATGTACTGTCTGTCAGTCCCTGTTCCACTACTGAGCTCCCTTCTCTTGTGTTCTACACCAAAAGAAATCCAAGTTTCCTTCTTAAACTTTGGCCTTTAAAAATTTTATTAAAGCCAAAATTGAATCCTAATTATTGGACTCTTGTACAGACCCTTTGTGGTTGTTGTTCAGCCACTAATTCATGTCCAACTCTTTGTAAGCCTGTGGACTATAATACGCCAGGCTTCCCTGTCCTTCACTGTCTCCCAGAATTTGCCCAAACCCATGTCCATTGAGTTAGCAATGCCATCCAACCATTTCATTCACTGTTACTCCCCTTATTCTGCCTTCAGTCTTTCCCAGCATAAAGATTTTCAGAGTTGAAAATCAGGTGGCCATAATATTGGAGCTGTAGCATCAGTCCTTCCAGTGAATATTCAGGGTTGATTTCCATTAAGATTGATTGGTCCATTTAAGAAAATTCTTTTTCCTCTCTCAAATGACACAGAAAAAGCATCTTTAACAAGACAACAAAAGGGATTCTTAACCTATTAATGGTTTTCAATCTGAGCTTAACTTTGTCCTATTCCTGAAATATCAGATATTTTACTTCATTGTTAATCTCTCATTTATTGCTTTACATTTATTGGAGTTTGGTATTACTTTTCTGAATATTAATAAGATTTCTCCTTGATAATATGTTTATTTTCTCCTTGAAACTCCTATAAATTGGTACCTCCCTGTAGGTAGCATATTTACACAATTTGCTTCAGCCTCACAGACCCAATGGCCCCCGACTAAATACAACATGATTCAAACTTGAGAGTTCTAATTGAGTGGCTATCCATAATTTTTTGACTTTAACATGAAGATTAAAATTCAAACACTACCCTTGCCCCAGATAGCTTCAACTTTGTTATATCTGCCTGTAGCTAATGGCCTGAGGAAAATGTGCTATAAAGAACAAGTAGGGGGTTGAAGCTTAGGCCTTGTCTATGTCCACATTAAAAAAATTAATGAAACTATAAACTTTTAGGGCCAATGACCTGGCAGACGGCAGACAGAATTCATTCTTCTCAAAGGCTGAGTGATGATATTATTAAACAACATCTGGCAGAGACTTAAAATATCTGCACCCTTCTTTAGGTCCTCATTAACTATGGAGGAAAAGCATTTGCTCATTTATAAATTTCAGTAGGAATAACTACCTCGATGTACTTCAGGGCCAATGTGGTGGGCTGGGAGACAGATGGACAGCAGGAGAAATCTGCATCTGCCCACTTGGGGGACTGCATGGCCCCTTGTCTAAAGAAAGGATGAAGACAAGATGGAAATGGTCCACGTGAACAATTCAGAGCCTCACCTTGGCCCTTTCTCTGCTTCAAGGGTAGAAACAGCTACACTTTTCTATAATCACTTGCAATATCACTCACTGCTTACTCTTTTAGTTATAGTTGTTCAACATTGGACAACATTTGCAATTTCTTTGTACTTGTGTTTAAGTATATATAAAATCTAATACATTTTAATATATATTAAGTAATATATATAATTTATATATGTTATATATAATTATATGTAATTTAATCAAGGATGATTCTTTGTTGTGGGAGGCAGCCCTGTGCATTATGCTTAGCAGCATCTCTAACATGTACCCACTAGATGCCCGTAGCCCACTCTCTCCTAGTTTTGACAACCAAAAATGTCTCTAGGCATTGTCATATGTCCCTGGGCAAAATTCTTCTTGATTCTGAAACACTGTACTAAAATATACCTAAATTCTCTTCTTCGTTGTATATTTTGTCGTCTTCTGTTGCCTGAAAAGATATTTTTTGCTTTTTCAATAGATAAGAATAATTTCTCAAAATATAGTTCAGACCTGAGCTTATAGTGAATAATTTATGTTTCTTTGGGAAATCTAGATTAGGGCATTTGGTTATTTACTTTTTATTTTAATTTTGAACTTTAATTTATATCGTTTATCTTGGCTGCACTGCATGGCTTATGGGACCTTAGTTTCCTGACCAGGAATCAAACTCTGGCCCCCTGGCAGTGGAAGCGTGCAGTCCTGAGCACTGGACTGCCAGAAAATTCCTGGTTCTTTTTCATATGAAGTTTATTTTTCTTATTTACAAAGAAATATTGTTTACTGCTATATTAAACTGCAGAAAAATACAAATAATGAAGTCAGTCTTGCCCAAATAACCAAGGAAATTCACTTCAACATTCTGGCATGTTTCTTTCTAAGAACTTTTTTTCAAGAATGACTTAAGTTCTTCAATAAAAAGGTTACAATAATATTTATTAGACTTTTCAACTTTTTGATAAACTTGCCTGAGAATGATATTTAGGGGAAATTTTTCACACAGTATTAATCTCATTGAACAAGATACGTTAGCTTCATTTCAGTGTCATTGTGAAAAGAATTCCAAATACTTCCACCTTGGCGGATTCAGTGCTGTGCTGGGTTTAGTCTGTATAGTAGTCACTGCCAGCGACACTGTTCTAATGATTTGGATGTGTATACCTCGATAGGAACGTTGTCCTGGCTTTCTTTACATATTTTCCACTTGTGTGTTACTGTTTTGGCTCCCACTCTCTCCTAGTTTTGACAACCAAAAATGTCTCTAGGCATTGTCATATGTCCCTGGGCAAAATTCTTCTTGATTCTGAAACACTGTACTAAAATATACCTAAATTCTCTTCTTCGTTGTATATTTTGTCGTCTTCTGTTGCCTGAAAAGATATTTTTTGCTTTTTCAATAGATAAGAATAATTTCTCAAAATATAGTTCAGACCTGAGCTTATAGTGAATAATTTATGTTTCTTTGGGAAATCTAGATTAGGGCATTTGGTTATTTACTTTTTATTTTAATTTTGAACTTTAATTTATATCTGTTTATCTTGGCTGCACTGCATGGCTTATGGGACCTTAGTTTCCTGACCAGGAATCAAACTCTGGCCCCCTGGCAGTGGAAGCGTGCAGTCCTGAGCACTGGACTGCCAGAAAATTCCTGGTTCTTTTTCATATGAAGTTTATTTTTCTTATTTACAAAGAAATATTGTTTACTGCTATATTAAACTGCAGAAAAATACAAATAATGAAGTCAGTCTTGCCCAAATAACCAAGGAAATTCACTTCAACATTCTGGCATGTTTCTTTCTAAGAACTTTTTTTCAAGAATGACTTAAGTTCTTCAATAAAAAGGTTACAATAATATTTATTAGACTTTTCAACTTTTTGATAAACTTGCCTGAGAATGATATTTAGGGGAAATTTTTCACACAGTATTAATCTCATTGAACAAGATACGTTAGCTTCATTTCAGTGTCATTGTGAAAAGAATTCCAAATACTTCCACCTTGGCGGATTCAGTGCTGTGCTGGGTTTAGTCTGTATAGTAGTCACTGCCAGCGACACTGTTCTAATGATTTGGATGTGTATACCTCGATAGGAACGTTGTCCTGGCTTTCTTTACATATTTTCCACTTGTGTGTTACTGTTTTGGCTTTCTGGTCACTCAAGTTAAGTGAGTGGCATAGTCTTAGCTCTTATATATTTGAGAATATGGCTCAGAGGTTAAAGTGTCTGTCTCCAATGCGGGAGACCCGGGTTCGATCCCTGGGTCGGGAAGATCCTCTGGAGAAGGAAATGGCAATCCACTCTAGTATTTTTGCCTGGAGAATCCCATGGACAGAGAAGCCTAGTAGGTTACAGTCCATGGGGTCGCAAAGAGTCGGACACGACTGAGCGACTTCACCTTTCTCTGTTATCAATGTGTAAGACATAAATTGGCTGACTGTAGTCTCTGAAGATCACATTATTTCCCTTCTCAAATTCTCTATAAATTACTTCAGTGTTTTCTGACATTAAGCATCTTAAGATGGGAGCTGAGCCAAGCGTGGTTCTTGGTTCTTTTTAGATTAACTGCTTTTGCTGCATAAATGCTTGGAGGATTTTCTTTATTCATCTAATTCAGAGATTTTTCCAGGATATGTCTACGCATTGTGCCTCATTAATTTTTCTTGTAAAATATTGAGTTCTGTATATATAGATTTTAGGGCTTCCCAGGTGGCACTAATATAAAGAACCCACCTGCCAAATGTGTGAGAGGATTAATGAATCACAAAGACATGTTCATGCAGGAGATAAAAGAGACGGGTTCCACCCCTGGGTCGGGAAGATCCCCTGGGTCGGGAAGGAGGGCATGGCAACTCCAGGATTCTTGCCAAGATAATCCCATGGACAGAGGAGCCTGGCGGGCTGCAGTCCATAGGGTTGCAAAGAGTCAGACACGACGGAAGCAATTTAGCACCTATATCGGTTTTATTTTGTTTTTATCCTGAGAAAGTTCTCTTCAGATGTGAGCAGAATGTTAGGTTTTTTTCTTTTGCTCCATCTCTTTGAATTTCTCCCTCAAAATGCTGTTCTAATTACTTAGCCTAGAGTGTGGAGGTGGATGGTGAGAGGAGAATTAGCATGACTCTGTGTCAATTTCCTCAGCTTAGTCTTGGCTTACGTCAGTTATCCTGGTGTAAATATCGACTAAAATATTCATATGCTCTCTCAAAAGTGACCAGTCTGGATTGTGTTCATTGCTGTTGGCTGCTCACCCTGGGCTGGATATGACTCTTCATTCTACGGGTGGTGAAACTCTGTCCTTCCTGCCCTGTAGCAGCCACATGGTAGGAAATCATCCCCTGAGGGCAAAGTGAGGACATGTTGACACACCTGAAGGAGAGAAAATAGATAGGAATCCCTGGGGCTGTCCTCTCCTCTCAGCCATTCTTTCCCTTCATGGTAGAAGAAACCCTGTTGAGCATGTCTTTGTGATTCATTAATCCTCTCACACATTTGGAGCTACAATACACAGAATAATTGAAATGAAATGAAAGAAAAAAGGTGAAGCAGGCATATAACAGCAAATTAAGTTTGGTACGATTGTAATATCAAACAAACAGAAAGAACCTAAGGCAAAAAATGTCAGGCATCAGTGAAAATTAATACATACAGATAAAGATCTGGAGAAGGGAATGGCAACCTACCCCAGTATTCTTGCCTGGAGAATTCCATGGGCAGAGGAGCCTGGTAGGCTACAGTCCATGGTGTCACAAAGAGTCAGACATGACTGAGTGACTAACACAGAGAAAGATCAGAATATCTAAAGCTCTTGAATACCTATGCAGCAACAATAGAGTCTCAAAACATTCAGAGTTATACTTTAGATAACACTTGGGAAGATACAGGTAGAATACTAAGTATAGCCGAAAGATTTTAACAACTCCTTTCAAAAAATTAAGATGACAAAAATAATAAATTTGCATCAACTCTGTGTAAAATGTGCCTATAGAATTTTATACCAACACAGACTACCCATTTTCCTGAATACACATGCCAAAGTCACATTATATTTGTACTAATATCTACTAAGACAATCTAATGTCTTATATTGGGTCCCCTGGTAACAAAATCTGAAGTAGAGAGTTCTATGTAGAATATTTACAGGGATGTGCTCTTAAGATAGATTCTTGTACATATATGAGAATGGCAGGATTAGGCAGATGGAAACTGACTCATGATAAGGTTGCAAGTGAAGCTCAGCCAACCTTACTGGGAACTCTGGGATTGGGAAGGACTTTCACAATTTTTCCAAACTCAGCTAAGTGGACTCATGTCAGTTTAGTAAACTACCTGCAAGCTGCACCAGAGAAGGAACATCACCTTGCTAGAGACATTTCCCTGTATCAGGGTGATTTCCAGTGTGAGATACCCTGGAAGCCATGGACAGCTGACATTCCCAGCAGCTTGGGCATAGGTGAGTCAACGCTGAAGAAATTTGGACAGAGAACAATAGTATTCATCACATTAAATCACAAAGGAAAACTCATACATTTAAAAGAATTGATATTATATGGCTTATATTCTGTTAGCAAGACAAAAATGCATTAATATTAGAAATCAATAACAAAGAAATATCTTAAAAGTCCATATGCTTTGAAAGTTAAAACCGGTGATAAAATTATCACTTGGTAGAGAGGAAATAGAGAAAATAAAATAACAAAATACTTAGACCTGGATGATAGTAAAAGCACCATATGTGGAATTCACAAGGTGACCGTGAAGCAGTATTTGGTTAAAGAAAGAGTCAAAGCTGTGACTGTGTTTATGAGGAAAGAGCCATGACTTCAACCAAAAAAGCCAGAAAAATTGTCTAAGAATAGACATAGTGATTCCCAGGTGGTGCTAGTGGTAAAAAATCTGCCTGGCAACGCAGGAGACACAAGAGACGCAGGTTTGATCCCTGGGTTGGGAGGATCCCCTGGAGGAGGAAATGGCAACCCACTGCAGTACTCTTGCCTGGGAAATCCCATGGACAGAGGAGCTTGTTGGGCTATAGTCCATAGGGTTGCAAAGGTTTGGACACGACTGAACAGATAGGCAGGCTTCCCTGATAGCTCAGTTGGTAAAGAACCCCCCTGTAATGCAGGACACCCTCATTCAATTCCTGGGTTGGGAAGACTCCCTGGAGAAGGAATAGGCTATCTACTCCAGTATTCTTGTGCTTCCCTTGTGGCTCAGCTGGTAAAGAATCCACCTGCAATGCAGGAGATCTGGGTTCAATCCCTGGGTTGGGAAGATCAGACAGACATAAAGAATCAGGAAAGAAAGAAATAGTAAAGTTAGTGGTAAAAAAGTTAAGGAAATAAGAAGTACAAATAGATAAATAATAAAACCAAAGCACACTTTTGTAGAAGTCTAACATTATTGATAAAGCTTAGGTAAGACTGAGGGAAAAAAAATAGGATGAGGAGATAATATCTGTTTAAAAAAAATACAAGATGACAGAGCAAGGTATAACTATTTTAAGAGATTAATCACTGTAAAATTATTATTATAAAGCATTAGTCAATACATTTGAGAGATAAAATGGACAAAATTAAAAATGGAATAATTAACACAAGGAGGAATAGAAAAAGAGAACACTGGAAATGAAATTATAACACCGTCTCCACAAAAACCTTCATACACAGAAGTTAGAGAATTAATATTTATCTCATACAAGTTGTTACAGAAAATAAAAATAGAAACTTATCTAGTCTTGATCTAGTCTTGACATAGTCTTGATCCTAAAGTTGAGTGGGAACAATATGAGAAAAAAAATAGCTAAAAGAATAAATTTACTTTTAAATGTATCTGCAAATATATTAAGCAAAATATCATAAGACAAAACCAACTAGCCTAAAATAAATATACTTATTAAGTAAGTATATAAAGATGACTCAGCTTTAGAAAATCTGTCAAGTTTCAAACAAGCCAAAATACAATAGAAAGAGTTCCCCATCTCATAGCATCAAAGTCAGCAATATGTGTGTGCATGCTAAGTTGCTTCAGTTGTGTCTGACGCTGTGTGACCCTATGGACTGCAACCTGCCAAGCTCTTCTGTTCATGGGATTCTCCAGGCAAGAAATCTATGAGATGAAAAGACATGAAGGACAGAATAAAAAACGTCAACATATATCTAATAGAAATTCAAGAAAGAGAATGTGGAAGAGGCAACATTTTCAGAGATAATAATTGAAAGATTTTTAGAAAGATCTATATCCTCAATTTGAAAATCATATTGAAGTTTTAGAAATATGAGAAAAATGTAATATAGGCAATTCATAGTAAAACTTCAAAAACCAAAGGTAAGAGGAAAATAATAATTGGTAAAAACAGGAAAGGCCAATTACCTACTAAGGAATAAAATTTTATTTTCTTCAGTAAAAATTGATGTCAGAAGATAGTAAAAGAAGATCTTTATATATTAATGTGACATCACCCAACTAGTATATAGTATTCAGCTAAACTTCATTTTTAAGAGTAATGGTGATGTGATAAAGATATATTTAGATGAAGACAGTATTTCTCTCATTCTCAGACACAGATGACAAAGACTAAGTATTTCTCAGGACTCTAATAGGAGAATGGCATTCATGATAGTATTTAAGTATGGGTTTTAACGTTTCATTTTTCCCAAAGCTCCTACTGAATCATTTAATATTATGTTACTTTATTATCCAGGTTCATCTAAGAAACTGTATTGACTTTAATAAATTCCTCTCCAGCAGCTATCTTTTAAGATCAATAAAATAGAAACAGGGAAACTTCAGTGGTCTTTGCATGAACATATATTTCAATCCTCAGCATTTCTCGCTGCTTAATTACTAACACTGTCAATTACTTGCCTACCCCACTGATCTTACCTCTTTCCCTTTTGCTCATTATACTGTGTTAGGCCTTCCTGCTGTTTCATCTTAGATCTGTTCTCTCTGCCTGGAATCCTCTCTCCACTGTCTTGCAAGGCAAGTGGGAATTTATTTCCAGTCTTGTCATGGAACTTTCTGCTTTGTTCCTTAGAAATGTAGTCCTTGTCTACTCTAACTGGAGTAGCCACTCAGTACTTTTTCAATTACCAAAACTTGTCGATCTTTCCACTGAAACTCCATGACAATAGGTACCCTATCTATTGGTTTACCATGATGTCTATAAAATACAGAATGATGTTAGATTCATAGTCAAGTGTACCATAGTTATTTACTGACTACATGAATTAATGAATAACTTAACAAACTGCATTCAAGTGCAGGACTAATAAAAACTAGTTTTCTAATAAAAAAACAACTTCACATTTATTACCACTTTAGTCCTTACGACAATTCCTAGGGATAGGGACAAAGAATAAAGTAAAAAAAGACCACCTCGGTTGGCAACAAGAGTAATGATCCTCATTTTGGTGAAGAGAACACCAAGAGTATAAATGGTTAATAGTTTACTACTAGTTTCAGTTCAGTTCAGTTGCTCAGTTGTCTCCAACTCTTTGCGGCCCCGTGAATCACAGCACGCCAGGCCTCCCTGTTCATCATCATCTCCCAGAGTTCACCCAGACTCACATCCATCGAGTCCGTGATGCCATCCAGCCATCTCATCCTCGGTCATCCCCTTCTCCTCCTGACCCCAATCCTCCCAGCATCAGAGTCTTTTCCAGTGAGTCAACTCTTCACATGAGGTGGCCAAAGTACTGGAGTTTCAGCTTTAGCACCATTCCTTCCAAAGAAATCCCAGGGCTGATCTTCAGAATGGACTGGTTGGATCTCCTTGCAGTCCAAGGGACTCTCAAGAGTTTTCTCCAACACCACAGTTAAAAGCATCAATTCTTCGGTGCTCAGCCTCTTCACAGTCCACCTCTCTCATCCATACATGACCACAGGAAAAACCATAGCCTTGGTTAGACGGACCCTAGTCGGCAAAGTAATATCTCTGCTTTTGAATATACTATCTAGGTTGGTCATAACTTTTCTTCCAAGGACTAAGCGTCTTTTAATTTCATGGCTGCAGCCACCATCTGCAGTGATTTTGGAGCCCCCCAAAATAAAGTCTGACACTGTTTTCACTGTTTCCCTGTCTATTTCCCGTGAAGTGATGGGACCGGATGCCATAATCTTCATTTTCTGAATGTTGAGCTTTAAGCCAACTTTTTACTCTCCTCTTTCACTTTCATCAAGAGGCTTTTGAGTTCCTCTTCACTTTCTGCCATAAGGGTGGTGTCATCTGCATATCTGAGGTTATTGATATTTATCCTGGCAATCTTGATTCCAGCTTGTGTTTCTTCCAGTCCAGCGTTTCTCATGATGTAGTCTGCATA